>VZRZ01008689.1:331134-391074 GCA_013398175.1 Climacteris rufus
GTGTGTGCGCTGTTGGGGGGGGGGGAGAAAATCAACCATTCCATTTAAAACATCCCTTCTGCTCTTCTGGTCAGGTTTCATTTGCACAATGCACCCTGATGACATTAATTTAGCAGCCCTCTAATCAAGCTCACTTCCTGAAAGAAAAGCACAGAAATTGAAATGATGGCTGTTAAACTCCAAAGTTTTCAGAAAACAGAAGAAACTGAAGTATGAAGCCTCCTTTTGAGTCCCATTACACAATATGCACAGTTCTGTTTGACTTCAACTGTGGAACAACAGGGATCTGGCACAAGGGGCACACTGGGGCATAAGAACAATGAAGAATAACAAGGGGAGGCAAAGCCCTCTTGTGACAAGGCTTTAATTTGCCTACAATAGAGATTTTTTTTAAGTTCAAAAATAAAATAAAAATAAGCAGTTGTTTCCTGAAATACTCACTTTTACCCGCTATAGTGATGAGCACATAAAGCGACCCAAGACACCAATACAAGCTGCTTTGTTTCAAAATCAGGGTCTGTGTAAAGGGCATTTAAAGCCATCTTACTTCAGGATAAACTAGGTCACCTGAGGATTAAGGAGTAAATGAATGAAAGCCATACACCAATCTCTCAAACAATAAGATAATACAGCTGTTTCTGGTTGAAAGGTGAAGTTAGTAAAACTCTTTGGGAGCATTATATTGTCTGCCAAAAAACACAAGCAAGGAACAGTAATCACTTCATCCAGTAATTCTCTTACTAAAGACCAGGAGAACCACTGCCTTCCAGAAAGAACCTACATGCCACAGTGACCAGTCTGACCTTCTCCGGAGTCACTGCAACTTTTCCTCAAATGCTATTTTGCTTGATATATTTTTTAAACAGAGAAAAAATATCTTTATCTTACAGTACACAAATGCTACACAAAAAGATGAAGTTATTTGTGCAAGTAATGCAAGGCAAAATCTACCCCAAACCCCCCTCATTCCACCACCTGCAATTCTATGCAAGTTATGCAAAACCTCACTTTCAAGAAATGGTTCTTTTCAAAAAGTGTGAGTTAAGTACATGGAAAATTGGCAATTCCCAGCAACAGCACGTAAGGACCTCTCACCTCCCCATTTAGACATGTAACTGGATTTTTCACCTGGCTATAATCACCTCCCCATCGCCATCAAAAAGAAGGAATTCTGTTACAGCAGCTTTTTTAGGTAACTGGTTTCCCCAAGATTGCTGCAATCCATACAGCCAGGCAAGGTACAAGCTATTTCTCTTGATTCATGGTAAATCAATATTATGTTCCCAGCACCACACAACTAAATTACACCTATTGCATCTGCTGCTGAAAGCTGTATGTAAGGGCATGGTTTTTCTTTAGTATTTTGCTTTTATCAGTCCCAATGCTACTACATTGGATTCTATGTTATATCATGCTTTAACAAAAATGATTTTACTACATCACTCCATCATCTGTCTAAACTTAATCAAGCACAACATTGCTTTCTGAAAGTCTACAGAAGTCTCATGTCCCTGAGGGGCTTTCTTCATGGTAGCCACTTTGGAAGAAAAATATCAGCTCGGCACTGTCAAACTCTCAAAATTTACAAGCAGGCAGTCACCAGCACACAACAAAACTGTCCAAGATTATACAATTGTTTAAAAAAACTTTAATATTTGCCCATTTCAGTACAAGAATTTTGGGTGCTATTTCATAAATGTTTAGAAACAAAGTGCAACAGAACTGCCAGGTTTAAATTTGGTCCAAAACAGTCAACAAGCTCAGAACAGGAAGCTGCCTGGCATTCACACTTGAAAGAGGAATAGATAAAAGCTAGAAAAACAAATAGTAAATTATTGAGGACCATTAGAGAATAAACTGTCAGTCCACAGCCTCTGCAAGCTGAAATCAATCTCATGTGTAAAATCATTCATGTCCCTGTTTAAGTCACCTCCAATCTTTTTCTTGCCTGTAGCTCACCACAATCCATTCCTCCAGCCTTTAAATTTATCCCCATTGTTTAGGTTTTTTAAGATCCTAATTGCCTCCCAACAGGCACCCCACAATTAGCCCTGCCAGGGGACCTCTCCACCAGCACACATTCTTCCACCTGGGCCAAGCTGTTCACTACAATTATGAAAAATAAAGCCAATCAATGCACATTTTTTAAAGGACATTGCTACGTATACCTAAGGACAAAAAAGCAGCATAATATTGGAAATACTAAAACAGCCTTAGGGCCACAGATTTGCTGGGAAGAGACGACCATGGGCTTGTCTTGCTCCATGTCAGAGGCCTCAGGCCAGAGTCACCCCCAGCAGGAAGCAGCCCCAGCTCACGGACCAGGGGAGCACAAAGGGCCTTTTGCACAGACTCCACCAACCCACCCCACTGACAACTGACACCATTCCTCTTTTTGGCTGGCAGTACAAGTGACATTTATTAGCCTGTGCTGATGTAAAACAAGTGATAAATGTCAAAGCCAATTAATATTTTCATCTTTTGATGAAAGCAATTTAAAAGTAATTATATCAGGTTACAGTTGTTTAAGTTGTGCCATACAATAGGCAATATTTATATTCATCCTCATTCCAAACATGATTTTATCATACTAATATCCAAGAGCATCTTGAAAAGAGAAACCTTGGCTACAAAAGCATCTGTTGTGCTTTAACAATGTGATTTAAAGGGAGAATTGCTATTAGCAAAGTGAGTCATTTATAGGTTTGATTTATAGATTTGACCCGGTAAAAACAAAGCCGAACCTCTTTCCACCCAGAGAATGTGTTCATAGACAAAGTGCTGATAACTTCAAAGCCCAGATTTTAAAGATAGATATGTATATATATATATATATATAGAGAGAGAGAGAGAGAGAGAGAGAGAGAAAGAGAGCACCATAAATGCAATTATTTGTCTAAGAAATAAGAAATTCATTCAAAGGACAGCAATGACTATGTCAGGAAGCTTTCTACATAGAAAGTGGAAGAATTAAACCCTTAATTCACTATATTACGACATGCCTGCAATACAGTACTTCACCCAAAGGCCCACAGCAGACAACATGTCAGGATGCATGGAAAAATGGACCTTATTACCTTCAGACATATCAATAAAATTGATATTGGAAGAATAACTATGGAGAGTGAGGCTGAATGTCAGAATAAAGAGCATCAAAACCTGAAACAACTTAATGTTTTTTACTGGATCTCATTCTTGGTCCTTGAAGCAAAGAAAGAGAAACTTCAAGGTTTACTCATATAGAAGCATTTATGTAAAATGTCATGTATTATATATTTATGCTATAGTATACAATAATTGAATTCAAGCTGAAATTAGTTTTCTAGCATGGAATAGACTTTTAGTCTCTGAATCACAAAACTACAAAGTGTGATTCATAGCAAATCTTTAAATAGAGATGATGATTTCAAAGCTCATAAGCCAAGTTTAAGAAACTCTGCAATATTTACAGTATAAATACAATGTTTTCACAAGGTATGAGTAAAGTGCAAATTCATATTTCTAAAGCATACCTGCTTACATTAAACCTAGTCCAACAAATCATTTCCATACTGCTTGAATTTCCTGGGGGTGTAGGTGGCTTTTGTTTAGCAGTTTCTTCTGAATGTCGCTGATAGTCAGGCCAGAAGTCACAGTACTATGAAAAACCTTTCACAACTAGAAACATGAACACTCAAAGAGCAAAATTTTATTAAGTCCACCAAGCCATCTCCTTTGATTCCTGAAAGAGTAAACTTTAAACAGTAAAACAGGCTGCTAAACTATAATCACAGATTTGAAAATTCAGAGTATATTCAGACAGATGAAAACAACTGCAGGGAATACCTGACCGACCTACCTTGGATGTTAAGAGAAAAAGAGCTGCATTTGCACACTGCTCTGGTGGGCAAAAAGACTTTGCTGCTCACGTAGCTGCTGAATAAAGTGATCCAGATTCCTTCCTCTCACTGTTGTGCTAAAAATGCACATCAAAAAGTCTAGGGTATGCAATTCTTCAAAAAAAAATTTTTGAAGGTTTAATATCTCCTTCAGAGAATAACACAAAAACAGCAGAGACATTTTGCACTGAAATACTTTGGAGTCTATGAATTACTTCATGTTTTTAATAGTAGCTCATAGAAATTCAAGAATCACCAACCCTAACAAGCCTATCCTGTCTTCATCCCAGAAACAGCAAAATCCCTTACCTACTACAGGTTAGATAAAAATGACTGGCTTGGGTAAAGCAATTTAATAAAAATAAAAAGGAACAACTGCTAAATCATATGGGTAATGCTGTACATATTTACAATTCACTTTTAAAGGCTCTTGACATTTTAGAGAGGCTTTTCCAGATGTTACTAAAATTCTGCAACTCCTAACATATTTTTTGTCATTTATATGACTATTACCCACAATTTACAAATATTCAGAATGCAAAGATACTTGATATTTATCCCTTGAAAATACAAGAGGACTACCTGCTCCCAATCAATACTGATAGCTTTCAAAATTAGATTTTCACTTGGCGTATTTTAATCAGGTTTCCTTTTACAAAAAAAAACACACCATCTTTCAATGTGTTTGAGAAACTGAAGAGGCAACCACAACCAGCAGAGCTGACAGGAAAATGAAAAAGTGCTCTAACCAATTTCAACTTCCAGGCTGATGACATAAGCCTAGAAGCAAAATACACACTGCCTCACTGCAGGACATTTCTTCTCATTAAAGAGGTAAGTGGGTCTGTGTAAGCAGTGAAGACTATTAAAGATAAGCAGATTAAACACTAGTCTTGCAGCATGGCAGCATTGTGTTATGTTGCTAGGCTGGAGAACTGGCTTTCCTTTAAATTTGGGATTTCCAGCATGAAGCAAGTACAAAATGCAGCGATATTAACACCAGTGAAACACACCAAGGGGCTGATGGCAGGAGAGAGACACAATCCACCCTCTGCACAGCAACCCCTGTCACCAGCAGCAAACACCATTCATGGCAACAAGCAAGTCCCTCTGACACTTCCAAGCCAATGAAATGTATGAAAAAGTTATTACTGTTTATATTTGGGAAGAATCCCTTTATCCAACATCTCCTTAGACTCAGTGCACACACACAGATCCATTCTTTCATGCAGTCACCTGCTATCAAAACCTTTCATCCAGAAGTTGTAGAATTAATTACTGGCATTTTTATCTTTTCTCACAGCCTGAAAATAAGAAGTTTAGTTCAGCTATACAAACATTCACAAAGTCCTTACTGGCAAACTGAAAGCACTTATTTAAGCATAACTATAGCAAATTATCAGACCAATTTAACAATGCCCTGAAGACAGCAGCTAAATGCCATCTTTTCTGCCTGAGCAAACCATTTAACCTTTTATCCTTATCCATATTTCAAGGACTTTTTATTCTGACAAGGCTTCACATGTTTTCCTTGGTCTATTTTCTATGTCCTCAAAGTGAATGCCAGAAGCTTCCCAAATTCAGTTCCCTTTCCTATTCCATTGCCAAGTGGACCACAAGCACCAATCCTGAAAAATCAAACCAGTGGGAAAGCTCATGTTCCCAGCAGACATCCACCAAAAACCACAAGGCTTCATCCCCTAACACCAAAGCAGATCCTGCTTCTTCTGTCAGCTGCTAATTTTCACAGAAGCTGAAGAACTTAGGCTATATTTTGAATATTTTCTCCAGTCCAAATTTTAATTAATTTCAGGGGCTGAAAATTTACTGAGAGAACAGGAACTGAGCCTGAGAATTAATCTTGCTTCTTTTGGAAGGTAACCCGAAAATATTGTTTTTCTTTAACTAATATTTTTTTAAAGAAAAATAGTATGCCATTTCTGGTATTTGAAGATGAGTATACAATTTCAGTATCTGAATAAATCACTATTTATCATCTCATGTTATCACCTCTTCTTCAGATGTCAGTGTAAGTGGTGACTGCCCACATCATCACTGTTGGAAGCTCTTCAGCAGATATCTGACCTGTGGGTTCAGTTATGTTCCTGGTAAATCTGTGAGCAGTATAAAATAAGTCTTGTTAATATATTTCCCATAGCAGGCTACCCTGTAGCACACAACTTGAATCCAAGGGACTCATAACATCTGAGTGTTATGTGTATTTTCATGCTAAACTTATGAAGTTAAACTTCAGCTTAAAAGGCAGATATTAATTATTCAGTTAATATATATAGTTCAATTTTTTTTTAAAGCAGAAAAGAAAAATCAAATTTTGAGTCCCATGCAGAGTCTCCCTTCACCATAAACAACTTCTATTCATTTACAGAGCATAATTTCTACTTTAAAGTGTTTTTATAAAAATACTGTGAAAAGCAACATTCTTACTAACAGCATTTTTATCAGATCTTGTAACCAGCTTTATAGTCAGCAAAAAATGTCTTCAGTAATTCTAAAAGACACTCTTTAGGAGACAAAATTGAAGAACATGTCAGGTTTCAGGGTCTCTAAATTATGGCCAAAGATGTGCCAGAGAAGGTTTAAACTGCACAGGACAGTAACCTTTCTCTTCTTTAATATATTGAAGATGAAGAGTTTTCACTGATTCTCTGATTCCCTCTCCTCATAAAACAAAACAAAAAAGTGCTAAGTCCTTAGAGTAAAATAAATCAGATCAAGAACAAGTCCACCAAATACTCTGAGATTATACTCTCCATGCCCTATCCCCCCCCGCCCTCAGGAGGAAAATGTTAAGATTTATCTTTAAAACAAATCATTCTAACTGGGGCATGGGCGTATGGTTTTTTATATATATTATATTTTAGCCAAACATGCTGTGGAGTAGAAAACACTAGTCAATAGAAATTCAAGTACTCTGATTCATTTTGTCTTTCAGATCTCCACTGAAACCAGCATAAAAGTCGTCCCACAAAGTAAATGACCTAGATGAGCTTAGCCCAAATTTCAGCAGAAAATGAAAGGGGGATATCATTCTGTAGCAAGAGGTGGATGCAGGGAACTATGCAGGATAATGTCCAACCACATCTGAATACTGCTCCAGTACCACAAATGCAGAATACAGATTCCATACAAGTATCTGAAATTTGGAATATCACAATCTCCATTACTTTTCTTATTTGCATTTACTCATCAGGATTTGGGGGACAGAAACTCCAATTTCTTGCATGTGTGAGGAGAGTAAAAGCACACATGCAGTAGCTCCCACAATGCAAGCCCCCCCTCCCAAAAAAAATCACAATTTTCTTGTACGAGATGATGTTCAAAATACCAGTTCATCCTCAAAGGGACTCACTGGGTACTACTGCTTTTGATCTACACTAAAATACCAGCAACAACAAATGACACACATGCACAGGGAACAATAGCAAACCTATGTAGCCTCCTAACATTTGTGGCTAAAATCACAAGATACTTTACATAACAACAAATAAATTCAAAATACAAACACAGATCTCTGCACAGTGTAGCAGAAACAGCTCCACCACTTACAGTGGCACCTGTCCCTAGGCAATAATTTATGTCAAAAGTCCAAGTTCATTACCTAAAATGAAAGCCTAGAAATTAAAAGAATATTCCATTATTAGAAGCTCTTTCTCAGACTTTTCTCAATGCTATTGCACAGCTACATCACACTGCAAGCATGCTATGTGTGTGTCTATTTATAAGTATATATACTTATATGTACATAGAAAATCTGATTTGCCTCTCCTGGACCTTAAATTTCCACACATTTCACTACTACAAATTTGTAGACCAAATCTGTGGCACCAAACAAAAGCAGACTGAACAAATGAAGAAGGTGATACAGACAGGCCACATGCCAATATATTGACTTTACATGTAGGAACAGTTGCTGCTCCTTTAGGTAATTTGCTCCCACTATTCCATGGCTATTTACTGCAGGAATCACAGGCTGAGAGAGCTCCCAGAGCAGACAGAGTATCACAGTGTTGATATTAAGTGTATTTCAGGTAATGGAGGTAACAGGAAGCAGGAGGAAAAAGATATGCATATGTTTGGAAAGTGTTCTGTATTGAAATATAACGGAAACAAGATTTTCACAGTGCACATGATGAAGTGCCAGAACAGGTGCCCAAAAAGGCTGCAAAATCTCCATCCCTAGAAATACACAAAACCAGCCTGAACAAGTCCTTCAGCAACTTGATCTGACTTTGGAATTAGCATTGCTTTGGGTGGAAAGGTTGGATTAGAGGACCTAATTTGGGCTGTGATGTTCATTTTAAAAGCCATCAACATCCAGTTTGAACTAAGAAAGCAATTCTTTTCATCAGTGGCTTTCCAAACTAGTATCACCCAGCTCTCCAAGGGTAGTAATTAAACATATTGCCTTGGCAGTGTACCAACAGCTTTCTAATTACTCCTGATTTTTAAAGTTGAAGCTGACTATAAAATGGTCACTTTTCCAGCCACAATTTCTTCCAAAAACTCTACTCCAAGATACAGAGGGGTTAAAAAAAAAAAAAAAAAAAAAAAAAGACCTAGCATTAACTTTCTTTTGGTCTTATTGGACATCTGCCTTATTTTCTGATGTCCTTTTAGCCTATTTTCCTAGTTCCTGAAGCAATTTTGATGTAGCTATTGATTACATCTATATATATGCATACGAATTTATACAAATCTACCCAACTGCAGACAGACACACCACCACTTAGAGACAGCAAATACTCAAGAACACCAAAATGATTGAATTCCACGATACTACACAGTGAAACCAGGGAAATGCATTCTCATTCCCAGCACTGTCTTCTGCTGATCCTCATAGACATTTGGGCTCCTCCAACCTCCCTTCCTTTTCCCATACTCCTGTGAAGAATCACCATTCCCTGACGTGTCAAACAGATACAACATCCCAGAGAAATTCTAGCCTCAGAAAAGCTCTAAAGAGCTTGAAAACAGATTTGAGTAATGTCTGGTCAGAAATAATGTTTGTGGTTGTGAAATAAATAAATTGAAATAATTGAAATTGAAATAAATTGTGAAAAAGCCCAGATTTATCCAAAAATGTACCCGCAAACAATCTTATTACTGTACACTCAGTTATACAGAAAGTAAATACAGATAATTTTATGATGGGGAAACGCACTATCATAACAGAATGTCACCATGGCATATGCAGCACACTGTCAAGCTATTTCTGTAATATTAATAGGCTGACACAAAGAAAAATCAAAATACACACAAAATATAAAAAGGTGATATGCAGAAAATATTCACATAAGGCAACAATTACTTTGTAATTGCCTTAAAGCATCAGCAAGGTATGAATAGCAGTATGCTAAAATGGTAAATTTATTTTCCTCAAAGGAAGTTAAACAATAGGACAGGCATGGTTAATTTAATAGGCAATGTTCATGGTCTATAAACAATTACTTGTGTTAGCAAGTATGTAATAGGCTATATCCCATCCCATTACAATGCTAGGGAAAAAAAAAAAAAACGAATATGGGGCTTTCAAGCAGGAATGTTTCCCTGCCCACCTCACACAAGCTTTTGGAACTCACTCACTTCCAGCAGTTTAATTCCACAAGCATCAGTTCAGTCATCACACACCACTGACACTGGCACGGATTACTGTGTTTGTCATACCACTGCAACTGAATAAAACTCCCACAGCACCAGCACAAAATAAAACTTCACTAGTATGTTCAAGTTCAAAACAAATTACAGTGTTTATTTCAACTTAATGGTAGTTGCTGAAAGTAAAATATAAATACTATTTGCATCGTTGAATTGCATTCTAGTTTTGGATTGAAACAATAACGAAGCACATGTCTAAAATAAATGAGAATATTGACTCTGCTTTGACATTTAATTTTTAATTAATGCTCAAGTAAAATGGCTACTCTGAGGCAAGTCTGACAAGTCAGTTAACAGATTTTTATATGTATCTGTAAAAGTCAAGTTTCAAAAACAAGGTCTCAGTTTATGCTTCACTTCTTTCCATATGAATAGTCACAAAACTTGGATATAAACCAAGACATTAAAAAAATGTATTTTGTTACTTTATACAAAATCCTGCTTTTAATCAATAAAATATACACAGGTGGAAACAGAAAACCTCAAATTCTAATATCATTGTTATGTACTCAGTCAACCTGATTAACTCCAAACAACTGTCAGCATTTTCATGAGACTGTCAACATTACAAGCAGAAGAATAAATAAAAGAAGGCTGAAGTTACACTTACCTGCAGCCCTCTTCTTCGAAGAATACTTGAATCATCCATATTTCGACTGCTGATCACTAAAGCTCCCTTGCTTCTCGCTAGCTTTGCTCTCTAACTGGTAAAGAAGTCCATTATTTTCAAACTTTTCTCCCCCTTCCACTCCCCCTGCATCCACTTGCTAAAAATAGGACCTGGTCTTTCACTTGCCTGTCATGAAGAGCTGCAGCCACAGTCTCTGACTATCTGTATGTAATTTTGCCTGCCTCTTTGTGGCAGATTTAGCAGGTCACATTGGAAAAAATCTGTTCGACTTTCCTAAATCTTTCCAAGGTTGGATGTCTCATTCCCCTCACACACACACAACTGTCTACAAATATATAATAATCCACAATTCCATATAAGGCCAAAGACTGGAATTTAATTTGAATCCCATACACATATATATTTGCTTTATTTCAATTTACTTGAGCTGGTATAAGGGATCAGTAAACTAAAACAGCTGCCTTCACTTACTGTGCATAACAAGCTCACAAAATCCAGGTCACATTTCCTTTAAAAAATACACAGTCACGCTAACTAAAAAAGCAACACTGTGGGCACACAGGGTACACTGGCACCTAAAATACAGAAAAATCTCACTATGAAAAAAATTGAAATTTTATTTTTCCAAATTTTGAAAAATTCCTTTACTCCTTTGCAAGACAAAGCAACTGTCAGATTCTTCAGATACTGTCACACATTCTTTTGTTTCTGCTATCTCTGAGGTATGCTGGGCTCCTCGCATGCAGCAGGCACGGCACATTCTTCAGCTCATTGCTGAGATCTTGCGACTCTCATGTGCTGAAGGGTCTGGAACACATGTTGCAAGTTCTGAACATTTAAGAATTCATTCATCTATTCATCACTGACAGAGCTGTCTGAAGTAGCCCTTCCCTCATCGTCATCCATGGCAAAAAGGCGGGGGGAAAAAAAAATGAAAAAGCCCAGTTCAGCTGAGGCTTTTTCAGTCTGTCCTGCAGTTTCTGTTTTCCAGCTACCTTCACACAGACAAGCCCAGCAAGGTCAAAAAAAGGCTTTGCCCCTTTAGGTACATGATGCCAATCCCATTTTAAAATAGGAGCATACAGCACGTGTTGAAAAATAAAACAATAAAGCTCCTAGCTATACCAAACACCATTTCAGTAAAAATAAAAATCTAGGTATGTTCATCCCAGTATCATTTAAATTACTGAGCATGTCAAGAAGCCTTTGTCCTACACATGCCCTTTCTATATTAAAAAGGAAAAAATAAAATATTGCAAATACAATGAATAACCTACTGCCGCAACGACCTTCTATTTTTTTAGCAGAAAGCTAAAGCAACAGATTTCATCTCCTGATAAAAGCTTAGGAAGAGCCTATTTATAACTTCTGAACATAAACACTGTATTTAAAAAGAACCTAACTTCAGACTCAGAAGGATTTCATGAGATATATAAAAGAAATCAAACTTCATCGAGAGCTGTGTTTATGAGGGGATTTCAGCCAGACATCCTCGAGTGTGCAAATGCAACAGCAAGGAGAGCCCAGACCGTGGGCCGCCTACCACAGCTCGGTGGAGTGTTCCTGTTCCCACAGTTATGACAGCTGCAAACCAAAAAAAGTCTCCATCCAAGCACACAGGTTGGCGGTGCTTAAAGGAATAGAGATTTACACGGAAATCTGTAGCTGATCTTCACGCTAAGTGCCCGAGTCACATGAGCTAAACACATCATTGTAAAGTCAGCTGAAGGCAGATACAACTCAATCCCATTCAGCAGGCTCTTTCTGATCCTCTGCAGAGTGTGGTCCTTTATTGTGAGCAGCTAATAAATCCTCCCGCTGCCGGCCCTCCTTCCATCTGCCGCTCGAAACCAGCGAGTGCTGCGCGGGGGCTGCAGCGCCTTTGTGCGCTCCGGAGAGGGCAGGCAGCTCATTTGCATGGAGTCTACTGTACCATATAAAAACCTGCGCCAGTGAAAACAACTCCAAGAGCCACTTCATTTTAAAGGAACAGCATCTTCTTTTGCAAATGCGGCCGGGAAGCGTCAAGCCAGCCACAAAACTCTGCTTGAGAACTTAAGGATACGTCACCGGCGAGAACGGCAACAGAAAAATACAGATTAGGCTCTGCTTCAAAGCAGAAACATCAAATGACCATAGTACTTCACTGTGATAATAGTGATGATGGATTTCAGTATCACTTCCTTCATTCCGCCATTAAATAAGCTTCCTCAAAAATATACAAAATACAAACTCGGTTATCAGCCATTAGTGTCAAAATCTACTTTTACTTGAAAAAAATCTCATAGAAACAAAACATTTTGGCATGCATGCTCAGATATATTACATGCACTTTGCAATTCACTTCAGTCTATAATAGATTTTAGAAATATTGATATTAGACCATGCACTAACCAGATCATTGATCTTACCTCTTCTGACTAAGGCCACCGGTATTAAACAATGCATTCTGTGAGAAGAATCAAGGAATCTTAACAATTGTGCAACACCATTCACATTGTATTCTCCTCCTAAATCAGCCACTAAATGAAAATGTTTAAGCCAGATAACAGTAATATATAACCATAACTTATTTCCATAATATAACTGAAAGCATCCTTATTGGCACATATACATCGAATCCTTCCTGGGTTATTTACCGTAATATTCAGACATTGCCAATTCTCAATACGTCTTCACAAGTGACTTGTAATTGATTGAGGCTGGCATGAGTCTCAAAATACCATGAGAATCATCTGTTCTCTTCCAAATTTCAAGCTTTCTTGGGGAGGATGCTTTCAAATTGGCTGCCTGCCACACTTATCCAGTTTCTGGGATAGAGAAGCCAATTGGGGCTACTGAAATAAAAGTAGGCATGGCTTTTCCTCCAGCTTCCCTCTTCTCTTCCCTTCTTCAGTGCAAACAAAGTTTATTTCAATGTCAGATCAAAAACCACCACCAAAAACATCACGAATATGGTGACCACCTTTTCTTCCCTCTTATTTAACTGTTAAGACTCATCCACTCTCCTTTCTTCTTCCTTCAGCAAAATCTACCACAGAGAATCAATGATGGAAGAGGATGGAAGAAAACACTTTTTATAAAACTGAATACAGCAAAGGACAAATGGGATTTAAAAGCAACTCTCTGACATGGAAAATTTCTCTTACAAAATACTACCTTTAGAAATTTACCCACCATTTCACCAAGAGATTATGCCACCCTTAGACATTCATTTTAACATCCTAAAAGGTCTGCAGATAAATCCCCAACTCAAGATGGGAAAGTATTTGTATATGAAATTACACTAAGCGATATATTACTGAATGATATTAAGGAAACTGAAGTATACAAAATACAATTTTATCAATTATATAAAAAAGTTAATTATAGAAGCAATTTCTCAAACCATTTTTCAGATGCAGGTAACACTTAGAAAGGGTCTAACCAAATACCTGTTTATCAGAAAAAAAATCAAGATAAGGAGGTTATGTAATACTCGAATCCTTTAAGAATTAGAGCACCTACCTTAACATTCAACTTCACTAAAAAAATTAGGAAGGGGGACAAAAAGAGGGAATACAAAGCTGTTCACCAATAACTTTAGTAAGCTCGTAACTCAATTCTTCTTTCCTCCATCACATTTACAAATCGGGAGAAAATTTTCCTTTGCTCTGCAGAAACAAGGAAAAACAAAGGGTAGTGTAGTATTGGGATCACTTGGACATAATCTAACCAATTCCTGTTTAGCTGCAGTGCTCTAAAAAAGTTCTTTATTCAATCTTGATTAGAAGAGATCACGAAATGGAAAGAGCCAAGAACTTCCAGTATGTTCCTGCAAGGGTTAGTCTGATAAGTAGGGAAGGACAGTTTATCATCTTGACAATACTGGGATGAATTAAAGGAGGCCAAGAGCAATTTCCAAAGAAACAAAAGGATGTACTGCTTTACACAACAGTCACATTGGGCTATTTCTTGCTGTAAAAGGCTGGAGGGAAAAAAAATCACAAGCATGGGTAGAAATGTTTGGACAAATTCACTGAAGAACCTGCCAAGAACTCTTAAAAGAGGAAAATATACTGAACGTGACCCAGAGTCACAAACAGTTTCAAGTGTTCTGGGAAGAGACTTTGCCTTAGACACCTGCTATCAGCTGCTATCAGAGATAAACTGGGCTCAGCCAGTGTAATCATTCTGGTTTTATTTAGGTAGAAAGTACAAAGGTAGTGCTGCTGAAGACAAAAGTGTCTTGCATCCTAAAAGGCATCAACTCCATAAAGGAACAGGATGTACCAGTGAATTTGTAAACTGAAAAATAATTCTAAAAATAGTGTGTAGCCATGACAGTTCAAGGAAGTTCTGAAGAGACCACGAGAACTTACACATCATAGTTGATTGATATTGTCTCTAGATATGATATTGATGACATCATGATGGATAATCATATCTGTTACCTGTATTTTGAGATGAGTATTGATAAAACAAGAGATTCAAAATACATGTTTTCAGGGTAGAAAAACATCAGGGTTAAAAGACTTCAGGAACTCAATCTCCTTGAATTATTACAGGAAAGAACACAAGTATGACAAGACATTGAAGAATATTAAGAGGACATGGAATTTTACTTCTTACATGCTGGACAGCAACCAACCCTACCTCTCAGAGCAAGACTCTAGGAGGGGTCTGTGATTTCAGTCAACATTTTATTTCTTTTGATAAGAAATCTCTTCTCATCCATGCTGATTCAGACCTCATTCCACTGCCTGCTACCAAAATCTATTACTTCTCTGTCTTGTAGAAGAAAAAATATGAGAGGTTAGAACATTCCCAATGTGAAAATGACTGGAGTTTTCCATGTATTAACTTCAGCATAATCAAAACAACAATTCCTTCAGTTGTTCTGTAGCCCACAGGTTTTCAAATATCATCAGTGGGAGATGACCAAGGGCAGGCCAATTTCACAGTCTGGAAAGCAATGGCCACAGAAAGTCACTATAAAGTCGTGTGATTGTTTCTTTGTACAATACATTTTACTAAAACATAATTGAGAAATCCTGAATAAGCTATTATCCTATTACTCGCATTTTCTACTCACCAAAGCGACTGCAAAGGGGGATAAATAAGAAAGGAGTCTGTATCTACTATATCAGAGAGTGCATTTACATATGCACAAAGACATATCTGTGGAGAATCACATGGCTCATCTCTGAGCTGTCTTCAGTTTGCATATTGTACTGTCTATGCTGAATATAAAATACTTTCTAGATTGTAATTGAAATTAGAACTGTATTTCAGGTATCATGCAACATTCATGAAAAAAATAAGAATTAACTAAATAAGAGCGAGAAATTCATTTTGCTATGACTTCCTCGTAATTTCAGGGTTTTGGCACTCCATCCTGAAATCTTTTGTGGTTTACACCGTTGCATCAGAATTCAAACCTATCATTACCATAAAAGCAAAACTAGTAAAGGTCATCTCAGCAATCAAATCATGACACTGTGGATCAAAAACGTGTGTGTTCTCCAGTACAGCGTGAGTGAATCCAGTAGCTGCACACCTTAAACTCTTAACTCTAGAGGTCCAAGTCCACTTACATTGATCACTTTGAAACTTTTAGTATTTATTATTAACTACAAAACCACCACAAAAACCTCTCACACAATTAGGATCCCATGACTGGAGACGTGGTGTGAAGAACATCAGCACTACACAAGAGAATGATCTTGTGATGAAGATCAATTCATTTTCTGCTTCACAAAGAGTGTTCCCATCCAAAAGTCAGGCTAAAAAGATCAACACCTTTTCAATTGTCTGCAGTAAGATGCAATTTTTCCATTACATATTTTATTTCCAAGGAACTTTTTGAACCAATTCCCTGATCTAAAATACTGAGATTTAAAATTCACATTTTTCATAATTTAAAAATTCATTATAGTTTTCACTCTATTTAATCAAAACTAAAAGCAACAAGACATCAAGCTGTGGGAAACTTTAAAGCTATAACATTTCCTTACATAACATATTGTCTGGTGGGAAAAAAAGATCACTTTCCAAAATTTTATAAGCTGACAATCTCAGTGAAATTTTTTTAAAGTCTTTGGTAACATTTATCTGTGCAAAAAAAAAAAAAAAGAGCCAAATGTTTCACTGTCAATCTGGAACTGAAGTGCTTGGGGCCTTTTTATTTATTTTGATCAAGCTGTGTTTATCTGGAGATTTTAAAGCGTGTCTCTTTGAGATATACTGACAGACTACTGAATCCAGCAAGGTTGATGAGGTAACTTGTTTAAAAAAAAGGAAAAAAAAAACCAACTTGGCAGCCAACCTAAGGAAACTCGCCTGACAGCTTGTCTGAATTTCTTCTGGATGTCTTGCCTATTTACAAGATTCAGTTTGATAAAGCCAGACCTTTGGAGCAAAGCTGTGCATTAGCAATGAACCACAGCAGGAACTCCTCCTGAAGCACCGCTTACAAGGCTTGGTCCCAGAAAAAGAAATGGTGAAAAAATGTCTCAAATCCTCAAGGTTTACACAATACTCAGGCTTTCACAGCGCATTTGCTGTTTCCAGTTTGTTAGGTTTGGATTCCTGGGCCAGACTTTCCCATCCCCCACAGCCAATGCCTTATGAAAGGCGGCACTCCCACTCATCTTCCATACAAATGTAAATTTGCTGCCGACAAGGCTGGAGGAAAGAGTTCATTCATCTACAGACCAACTGTTTCCATACTGTACCAGAGAAGGTATATTCAGAAGGGAACCAGCTTCCAGGCACAACCGAGCTCCTTGGCTCAAGCCCCCTCGAAAGCTGACATCTTTGGAGTCTTCAAATAAATTTAGTATCTATAGAAAAGGTTGGATTCGCTATGCAAATTCAAGTTCTGGGGCTGAACTGCCATTAGACAGAATGGAAACCAGCTTCTCTGATGCTACATTTCAAATACAATACATTTTTAAAATAAATACTTTTTTTTTTGATAGGCAGAAAAGCCTTTTTCAATATAGGCTGCAAATTTAAACCTGAAGAAAATACAGTTTCTGTGTAGTAAACATTTTTATGACCTTACCAAAATCAAGTTTCTCTTACAGTATTATAAGATAACCCTCATGCTTTAGAAACACTAGGACTTAAATATCAGCAATGAATAACTCCAATCAGAATGGAAGAAACCCAAAGCTCTAGGACCCAATTCCAACTCATGTGTTTCCCAAATGAAGCTATTGACATTTACTGAAAAGTTTATAGAAACAAAGCCTGTAGTTTCAAGAATCCCACAGGAAAGACATCATGAATCCAGTTAGCCCAGGAGCTGTTTTGCCTGAAACTGGCTCTATAAAGCTACAAATTACAGATGCACCTCGTATCTCACGCAAACATACGATGAGAAATACTCCCAGAATTTTCAATGAGAAATACTCCCAGAATTTTCAATGAGAAATACTCCCAGAATTTTACTGTACACAAAAGATTTCCTCCATTCTCCACACTCCTGACTAGCACACCCTTCCTGCAGCCTCACCACAGCAGCAGAGGGGTTTGCATATTCAAACTTCCCTTTTCTGTAAACTCCTCCCAAACCTTTTTGCTTCCAATTGTTACTTCATCAATAAAGCCACATTTCACTGCTTTTGCTTTAATTATTCTGCTCAGAACAGAGTCTACAGCACTGCATATATTTCTCCAACTTAATACACATGCAATTAATTTCAATATACCATGAATTTTACCTTGGTTTCCAGCTGACATTAAAGTGCTTAAACAAGTCTCCAAAGGCTGTACCATTTTGCCAGGTTAAGACCAACATGATATACATTCAAACACTGCCTTTGAAATAAATACTTCAAGATAACCCAAAACATCTGGAATTAGTGGGCTTCACTGTCTCCTTGTTTATACCTGACTAAGCTTACATCAATACCTAGGCAGACATCTCACAGCAGTTTTTTTTACTGATAGATTCTGACAGATTTTTATTCTTCCATGTCTGGTCTCAGACAAGACTTTGCTATTGATTCCTCACAATTTTGTCATCCCTTTAAAGTGCTGGACAAGTTAAAAGCTGTTCGCTTTTTACAGACACTCTTCTCCCAACATTTATCCACTGAACTAGAACAAAAATTGAAAGAAAGATAAAAAGAATAAATTCATTCAGGATTTCAAAGATTTACAGTGCCATTACAAATATTGTTTTCAATTCTTCCTCTCCTCCAGGATCTGCATCAGACCTCCATTTTATGAGTTCTTATACTCTTTTTTTTTTCTTGGCAAGCAATTTTTCACTTTAAAAAAAGTGGAGGCATAATAATTTGGCAATCTCTCAAACTTTTTTTGCTTTTTTTAATAGAATCAATTACATTCAATCAGGGGAGAAGAAACAAAAGACAGTAAAATTGTTGACTTAAAGCCTCAAAGAATATTTCTCAGAGGAAAAGTGTGACATTAATTATTTGAAAAGGCATGTGAAGACATGCCTCCTTCCATAAAAGTAGCAGGTAAAAAATACTTTTATTTCAAATTAATATGCAAATACACATATTTGACATTTCTTGATACAGTTACACTTTACTCCAAATAAAAATCAAACACAAAATTCTTAGGCATGACACTACAATACTGTCATGTCCAGCAACAAATGTGCTTCATTGCAGCAGCAATATCTTTACTATGTATGTTCTTTAAAGCATTCAGACATACTACTGAGTTAAAATCTTTTGTCCTTTGATTTTAAAAAGTCTGAGCTCACCAAAAAATAATTGAAATATTATTTTCATGCATCATTTAAATTGTCACCTGGGCTTTTTGTCTCTAGAACTGACGGAGAATATCAATGTGTTAATTGAAACAAGCAGTACGTAATCCACAGGACATCTTTAGCATATGTTTCCTTCCAAGGCTGACAAGAGCTTTCTTGGATTTTTCAGCACTAGAGTCTGATGTTTCCATTTTCAAGCTAAAAATATGAACAAAAATCTTACACGTTTACATAAATATGTATTTTCCCAGCAGTATCTTTCCACAGGAATCAGACACACTCTATCAGTTTTGAGACCTCAAAAAATAAAATGTAAGTGTGGTAACATTGGTATGAAAGTGTTGAAAACCCCATCCTTAAAGCTGTATTTCTCTTCATAATTCAAAAGGCCCAGAAAAATAAATCCAATCAGAAACCTAGCTCCATGATAGAACATTCTTACTGATGAAGGAGAATGAGATAGTGGATGTAACAAGGCAAAGCTCAATACTCAAAGCTATCATAATTTAAAATTAGACATAATTATCCTTAACAAAACCAGGCACTGTGGAAAGGGGCTTTGGAACAGCTGCTCCTCTTCAATTTAAATGCTCATTTGTTTTACATTGACCTAGAAATCAGTATCCTCCTAACCAAAAGCCAATTAGATAATAGTCTGTCTTTCAAGCTTGTAGAATACTAATTTTTTAATGCCGTTAGTAGTGAAAAGCAAAGAAATAAACTGCAGATGATGCCACAAGTATGCTCAGCTCTAATATGCACAACCAAAACGTGAGGGTTCCCTTCCCTCCCTTCTGGAAGGTCAGATTTACAGTCCAGGGAAAACATCCATCACCTCCCTGTGCTGACCCTGCAGTGCAGTCCCAGCTTGGGACAACCACAGGACACTGCAAAGGCAAACACGTGGAAAGATCTTCAATTTGCTGCAGTAGCACCCCTCAATTCCTTCCACAGTAAAAGCAACATGCCAAACTGACGAGGAAGCTTTTCAAGAAGCATTTCAAAAGCTGCCCTTCCAACCTTGCCCAGAGTTAGGTCACAAACATCAATGTTTCTGGAAACAGAAGGATGCCAGATTCTTTCAGTACTGCTATATTAACAAGCTGCTTCTCCAGCAATAAGAATTAAAGGCATCCAGTTTCTTACATACTTCAGTTTGCCTTTTTGTCTCTTGCTCCCTCCCATAGTCCTCACAGAGGTAACCCTGGCTCTCCTATTCACTTCCACCCAGCACCTCCCCCAGCTAATCCAGCACTGTCATATTTGAGTGTCAACCAGTGCTGCCAAACCACAATAAACAATGAACTGACTGTCACTGAGAGAATGTGAGGGGGTGTCTCCTACTCAGTTCCAGTTCTTCGAGTATTGCAATTACAGTTATTTTTGACATTTCTTATTCTTTTCAAGCCTGGATGAAATTGGCCAGTGGCTTGGAAGTTGCTAGGAAAGAAGGAACAATTGCAGGAACTTTGATTCCTTACCACTGTTCAGTGTTTCTGGCAGTCATGATCATTTATACCATTACTTTCCATTTTGGTTAAAGCCAATGCCAGAAATACATATTCATCTACAGAGATGTTCTAGCTCTAAAGAGACAAAATGATGATAAATGCCAGTTTGATTATACTCAAATACAAAGCCATAATATTTCTTGGTCTTCTAAGACTTGGCAGCATCCCTAGACAAAATTCTTTCCATGAAAGAAGTAGAGTCTTTTCTAAATGCATCAACAAAATAAGCTTCTCAGAAGGCTGGTATCACAGTGAGTCTGACAGGATCCAGCAAGAAACCAATTAACACAGGAAACTGCATTAGAAAACAGAGAATTCAATTCTACCAAAACATGAGGCCTTCCTAGAAGAAAGAAACACTGACAATCATCAGTAGCAGTTCACGGTTCCATGCTGAAAAAGAATCTGTTAGTGCAAAAGGTGGATGTTTTAATATTGAAAGGAGCCTTCCAAAACTGCTGAAGTTGTGAAGTAAACAAGCCTATAGTGACAGAATGATCTCATAGCAGAGCAGAAACCTGTAAGTCAAGGTGGAATTCAAGGGAAGGAGAAGCTCTTTCCAGAATAGTTAATGAAGCTGAAGAAACCCCTGTCTCCTTAGGTTTCCTTCTGAAGTCACTGAAGTAGAAAGCAACTAAATGTAAGTGTGAGCTGCAATGGACAAAACACAAACATGAAAACAGCAGCAGCATTCTAAATATACCTCAAAGTTATCAGACATCAGCATTATCAGTTGATTGTAGCAGATTGCTCTGTGTCCTGTGCTCCTGAATTTCCCACACTAGCAGCTCCCTTTCCTTCTCAGTACTGCTTTCAAAGCTGCTTTTGCAACAGGAAGCAGAGGAAAAGCCAAAGTCCATTCCTACCCAGCCAAACAAGTAAGCAGATTATCAAGGTTTCAGAGCAGCTAGGACTATGTCAATGCCAGGCAAAATAATTATTTTAGTCCTGTATTAGCTTTTCCAAAGAACAAGTAGAAGTAGCATCGTAGCATCAGTTGTTGAGATTTTTATGGAAGATAAAAAAAGGTTGCAAATAAATCACTGTGGCTTCTGAGAAGAGCTGCTTCTGAATGGAAGAGGTGGAGGTTGGGGTGTTTAAATTACTGCCTCTGCTGATCAAGTAAACATGTAAACATAAGGCTTAGAACTGTTTAGAGCTTTTAGCTTGACTGCAAACTACATTTCTAAAAAAATGTATCTCTGTGAAACAGTAAAACTTTCTGGGTTATGAACCTGCCAATCAATTGAATTTTTAAAAGCAGCTGGCAGAAAAATTGCTAGGGAATATGACCTCTCTGTGTCAAAAGAACAGCCATGCATATAAGATACAAGGAAGAAATGATTCACTGTGAGGGTGGTAAGACACTGGCACAGGTTACCCAGAGAAGTTGTGGATGTCACATCTCTGGAAGTGTTCAAGGCCAGGTTGGATGGAGCTTTGAGCAACCTGGTCTAGTGGAAGGAATCCCCATGGCAGGGGATTGCAATGAGATGATCTCTAAGGTCCTTTCCAACACAAACCATTCTGTGAATCCATGATTTGAATGGGTGACCTAGAAATAAATAGAAAGCCTCTGATGACAAATGTACTGTAATAGCAGAGTATAAAACAGTGAGGTCAACACTGTCAGGGTGATCTGAGTGACTTACTCTATGCATGTACTGTGTTAATGCAACCAAATGGCAAATTACACTCATAGGAATTAGGATTTAGGCAACTACAGCATGAAGGGAACATCTGCAATTCTAACTCCACAAATCTCTCATGGATCCCTTTTTTTAAATACTGGTACTCAATCTGCCATTTTCCAGTCCTCAAACTATTTTAAGCAATTGGTTGTACAGCACAAATAGTAGTTCACACGTTTCACCTTTGAAATATTTTAAAGCTGTGTCATTGTCTCCTTTTATTCACTGAATTAACAACCTACTTTAGTCTGTTGCTAAGCATTCTGCTTTCCTTTTAACCATTCTTAATTCCTATTCAGAGATAGGATGGGGGAACACTGCATTTCTCTGCCCTGAAGAAGTGATCCTTATTAGGTTCTGTGAAGTCTGTAAAGATGGAGGTCTCTTCACTGATGTTCCATGTTCTTCAAGCTTCTCTTTCTAAACCAGTTCATCTTTTGAAGCTCAAAGCAACCTGAGGACTTTTTTTTTTTTTACTGTTTTTAGTTCTGCATACCTCTATTTCTATTTCAGTTTTTAGGGTGTTTTTTTTACTTACATTTTGAACCGGAACTGAGCACTGCTAAGGACACAAACAATGTTACTCCTCCTCCCCTGGGATCTTTGCTGGAGCTTGATCTCTCTTATGAAACAATCACTGAATATGCAAAGTCCACTCTCATCATGTCATGGATGTGTCCAGTCTACACAGAAGTAACTGAATTCTCCCTCCAACATTTTGTTCCCCTGTCCAGTCCTCCTCAGCACACTGCAATCAGCATCCCCTGCCATACAGTGGGTACTACTGGCCCCACATTACTACTTCTGAATTAGACCCAAGCTTCAAGGCTTGGTTATCCGTGCTGCTCACTGATGCTGTGCCTGTTTCACAAGGGAGCAGGGCCTTTAAACGTGCAGCACCACCCAGCCACAACCCCAAGCTCTTTAACCTCTCCCATATAGTCTGAGAACACTGTACTGGACACAGACTGCAGGAGACAGGCAGCCCTCAGCAGAGCCACGTCAGAATTTGAGCATTTTAGAGGATTAAAGTAATTATCTGTAAAACATACAGTAGATATTGTAATAATTATACTGATGGGCAGTGAACATTATTATATGCTTTCCACTACTCTAAACTGGAGGATTCAACACTGAACAGAAGCTTATAATAAAAAGCATAAGCTCAATCATGTAGCTTAGGTGAAATGGAATTAAGTCAACTTTATCCTTTTTACGTAACACAAAACTGAGTCCAGCATGTGAAATTGTGGTTACCCATTTCTGAACACCCAAACTACTGGACAGGTTTCCTGATGTGCAAGGAAAAATGGAGCTGACCATTACCAACAGTTCTTCATGACTGTTCTCAGATGGAGATTCCACACAATGCAGGCAAAGCTTGATGATAAAAGCCTTGCTCATCATGGGACAAAAAAGAAATCCAATAGCAGATGGGAGTGCATGCATCATTAATGTACTCCACCAAAGAGCTTGGCACCACCATACCTTTCCCTTGAAATTACTGCAATTTATAGTGAGCCAGGGGGAAGAGCAGTTCACCTTTTGCTTATGGAAAAATAGAGAAATTCACCAATTAGAATGGTAAAGGAATATCTATTACTTCACTGCAGAACCAAGTTTAATGGCCATGCATCCTTCCAATTAAACAGGTTTTAATCCATTCTTGACACTTTCCCAGGGAAGTTGATACCACAGATTTGTCTGACAATAAACCACATGGGACAGGGTCTCCCAAGAGTTTCAACACCTCTCATTTATAAAAAAATTTGCTGCCATTTTCTTTTAAAATCTAATATATACATGTATGTGTGTATATATATTTCTTATATAGATGTGTGTATACACATATATCTTTAAAACTGATTTCTAAATCACTTTTATCATAAAAAATAAGAAGATAAGCAAACCATTCGATTTATTAGAGTGCTCTCTTGGAATTAAGTTGGTACATAAATCAACTAGTTTGCTTATAGATATTACCTGATATTCATACATGTTCATATCAGGCATAAGAAGGTCTGCTTTTCTTTTTACACTGTCTTGTATAATTCAACTATTTCTCAGTCAGCAACATTTTAAACACAAGATGCAAATTATATTGAGAAAGTAAACATGTCAGCAGGCCAGCAATCATATAGAAAATAAAAGATGTCATTGTCAAATATACCTCTTTAAGCAGCTGCCTATTTAATGAGGATTGATGCTGATGCCTGATCAATATAATGTGGCAATGCTGACATAGTACTTTTCCTCTCAATTCAGACAGTTCTGCATGTTTGCACAATTACACATTGTTCCTCTTTTCTTTCAAACACCTCATTTTATCTTGCCAAACTTCTCTATCTCATTAGCCTATTTCATCCTAATAGGATTCAAGAAAAGGATGCATTTTAAGTTCATAACACATTACATTTTTCTTTATTTTAAAAGAAATATTTATAAGTAAATTTTAAGGTAAAACATCAAAAACTTACCTAAAACCAAACAAATAGTTATTGGTAGATTTAATAATACACACAAACTTGACTTTTTATATTGCATACTGTCATTTGAGCAGAGTCAAAGAGCTTGTGAATCGAAAACCCGTGATTCAGAACAAAGTTCAATGAGCAAGGAGATACTAAAGAAACAAAGGCAGTGCCAGAACTAGTAACTGTACAGTGAGAAAGGGGCATGCAGATTTGGAGCAGCTGTAAAGCTGCAGTACAAGACACAACTCTACAGTTTTCCCACTAAGATCCCCAGACCAGCAGCCCATAGCCCAAAGAATGGAGAGTGGAGAGGATTAAGGAGGTCACAGTAGAAACATACTTGGGCATAAAGCAGCCCAAATTCACAATCAGCCAGGATTTTCTGGCTATCATCAAGTAAAAAGAACTGAATTTTACTGTGGGGTAGTTTGTTTCTGAGGTTAGGGGAAGCCATGGAGAAAAATCAACACTTCTGGGAGAACACAGGAGGGAAAGGAGAGCTTAGGAACATGGAACAGGCAGGAGGGGTCTTAGAAGGGACCTAACTCAGACTAGAGACAGCACAGTGTGCAAAGCTGAAACAACCAAGGTTCACAGCCCTGATGAAATGCAAGCAGGAATGAACATTCTGACCTTTGTCTCCAACCCTTGGATCCTTGGCACTGTGATAAGCACCATATGAATCTTCCTTGACAACAGCTCATCCATTAAACTACTTCAATTACCAATATTTAGAAAATGTGAGGTGCAGATTTGCCAGAAGCCCCTCTGCAGGCTTAGCTACCTGAAATAAAAATGTCACCAGGTACCTAGAGAGGCAGCTTTGTGTGAGAGATTCAGTGCAAGCACTGGAACTCTGTGTAAACAATTCACAGCAGTATTCTCTGTGCTAAAGGTATGCAAACCCTTATTGCTAATTTTGAGCAAGACAAATATAGAAACCATGTTAGACCTCAAGTTTCATGTCTTATTTAAACTCCAAAGTAGAGAATTTTAATGCAAAGTTTCACATAATTATTTGTTTTCATGGACAAATTATGAACCCTGTCATAGAAGTTCATCATCTAACTACTTTTAGTGTCACTATACTGTATGACCACATTAAAATAATGAGGTTTGAACATTCCTATCTTCAATTAGAGCTTTGTGGCTTCGAGCACTTAAAGAATAAATGCTGCCATTAACCTAGACCTTACCCCTCAAATATACACCAAATATATTAACAATGTTACTGAATCATGAGGTCATTGTGAAAATATAAATCTCAGTGGATTCCATCACAAAGCAAAATCTGGAGGATTTTAATAGGATATTATTTAAGGTATAAAATCAAAATCTCTCATTAAGTTATCTCAACAGCTCATTTAATTTATCAGGCTCAAAAATATTTTAAAGGTTATTTTAGGTTAATTACATTTCACATCCTTTTATGACAGATCTGAAACCCTGCACATCTTTCAATCCTCTATTATAAACATTCCCCTTTGCCAATAGCTGACAGTTCACATTGACACATATTTTTGCATACTCATACTACAGTCTCAACATGACAGTGTTTTATATTCATGGTGAATACAGAATCTTGTTTTTTTTAATGAAAACTTGGTCATTGCAATAAATAACAAAAGTAGAAGCCCCTCAGTCAGTTGTTCCACACTGTTTATTAATAAACAGCTCAGGTAAGCTTGTTTGTTTTGAACACATAAGGCACCCTCTCAGCAAATCTGCACTATTCACACTTAGTTGGCCACAACTGCTTTCAGTGAAAAACACTCTGGTCAATCCAAAATGCCATAATACAGGAATTCTTCTCATATTTTCCTATAATAAACAACTATTTAGAGGGGAAAAACAAACAAACAAACAAACAAAACAAAAGAAAAAAAATCCTGGCCATTAGTTGTCTTAGTTTCTATTCACAAAGGGAAGAACTGTCGATACTGATTCTAAATCAAGCTTGCTAAAATATTGTTTATTCTGACTTCATGCCTCATGTTCTCACAGCACAAGGACTGTGCAGTTCCCACCAGGGAAGAGTCTGAGACTTGCAATTAATGCAGAAATGCTTGGCTTAGCAATAATAA
Organism: Climacteris rufus; assembly: GCA_013398175.1. Taxonomy (NCBI): domain Eukaryota; kingdom Metazoa; phylum Chordata; class Aves; order Passeriformes; family Climacteridae; genus Climacteris; species Climacteris rufus. Next base: position 357,814 of record VZRZ01008689.1, read on the forward strand.
CACAGCAAAGGCAGGTATGAGATCACAGTATGCCTCAGCTCATGAACAACTGACTTGCAAATCTAAAGATGAACACAATCAGAAACAAGAAAATGCTACTGCCACACGATATACAGTGACTGCAGCAATAAATTATTCCACAGCACTGTCCATTTGAGCTCCCAACATTGCCAAGAAGTAATAAACTGAGCTTTACAGGAAGTCTGCTAGATGTGCCTTACTTTCAGTTCTACAGGTGACCAAGGGTGTGGCTTATCAAAGTTCAGATATCAGGATTGTTGCATAAGTCCCAGCCTTGTGTTTCACTTACAAGGCTACCCTTATCTCTGCCAAGAGATTTCACCTCTCCTCCTCTAGTAATCTCGAGGCAATAAGGATTTTAGATTAACTCTTAGGAAAGATTCTGAGCTGCAGCTCTTCAGAGGTGATGCACATAAACCTCTGTATTCTCTCTGTCCTGCAAGTGGTAAAATAAGCAATGACTGTGTCTCCGAAAAAGGATTGCTGGAAAGACACGTTGCTTGGATAAACCAAAGTGACACAGTGCAGGAAAACATACCAAACAAAAAGTGGCAGCCAAACATGGAGGATTATGCTGCTAATTACAGAGCATGTCCAAAGCTTTTGCTTAGTTAAAATGCTATAGGGGATTCTTATAAATGTCCTAAGGCTCCAAACAGTTTGCATTTCTGCAAGAAAGCAGCTTGAAACTTAAGCAAGCAAACTATTTCATGTTTTAAGACCACTCTCCTATTATCACATCCTAAGAAACTATTTCAAGAAGTACTACCAGACAGAGAGGGCAGCCATATTAAAATAACAAATGCAGACATCTCACAGAGCCTTTCTATGGAAATATCTGCCAAAATCACCAAAATAACCCAGCCAATTTTCAACTAAATTAAATTAAAAACCAGAATTTGTATTGTCTACACCAGAATGTTTTTATAGAGAGGTCACTAAGAACCATAGAACAACACTCATGGAACAAAGCCTCACTCAGCAACAATATGTGCTCAAGACCATTTGAATAACTGTATTTTAAGCTCCCCACAGTTCCCCAAGCAAAAAAGCTAATTTTCCATGCACACTACAGCAGTTTCTCACTTTACACCTACAATAGGGCTGCTGTCAGGAAGAGAAGTGACTGCATGTGCCAAAAATCAATTCAACATATTCACAGACAAAAAAAATAACATGCAGCATCTGAAGATAATGAGAACTGCAATCATTCAAACTGACAGTCTAGTGCCTAACAATTATCACAAGGCAAGTTTTATGAATTCATATTTCCTACAATGACAAGCCTCAGGTTACACAGAAGGGTGTTCACATTTTCTTTCAAATACGAAAATCTCCTTTAAGCCAATGAGTCCACTCCAAAATGGAATTCACTTAACTGAAGTGAGTAAAAAGATGCTGACTGTGTTTAAGTAATATGCACTATATAGTAAATATAACTTTAGTACAGAATTTATCACAATTATTTCTTGTTCTTTACATGAATTATTCAGAATGAAGTTTCCTAGTGAAAAACCAATCGGGACTACCAGTTTTTGATGCCACTGTGAAACACATACCTGAATCTATCAGGAAAACACACAGAATAATAGCACATCCATTTTTGTTTTCCTACCAGAGACACCTTAAAAGCTGTGACAGATAAGTCCTTGCAAGCACTTTAAACACTGCCAGATGTCTAGAACTTGCTCCATACTTCTTCCTCAAGCCCTGTCCAAATTCCAAAATTGATAATGTACCCGAGCTCTCAAAGATTCACCAACAGACTGCAGTGCATGTAAATGCAAATGTCTAATTAGTATGCATAAACTTAGACTTCACACATGGTCTTAATTTGGAAATCCACTTACTTCCTATCTCAGGTTATCACAATTACAACTGCCAATTTAAAATGCAATTTCCATGCCTTCATACAATAATAAAATCCGTTCATTCATGCAGCCATAGTTTCTGCTGTCTTTCCTTTTCTAACAATTTAAAAATATGAAATCCTACTTGTACAGTCAAGTATTGAAAGTTCTTTACTCCCTGAAATAATTTATGACCTTCATCAGCTATAACTTTAATGATTATTTTTAAACAAAAATATTTTCAGCTGTATTGAGCAACATTTAAACAGTCAACATGTTACCACCTCAACTAAACGAAAAGTAACATTATCTATGACAAAACATTTTGGGAAAAGAACAGCTGTGTGTTATAGAACACACCAATGTAAATGAAGTTTCCCCATCAGATTCAAATGCCTGCTTTTGTAATAAGGATCCAGGCAATCAGCAGGACGTAGCACTATGCACAACTGGCATTATGATTTGTCCATGAACTAGTACTGTATTTGTCAGTAAAAAGAGATTATATCTAATTCTTTTGTGAGGGGGTAGAAGTGTAAGCTCTATGCACTCACCTCACTGCCAGCACGCATAACGAGCAGAGGGGTGGAGAGTGTGGAGGGGGAGCAGATATTGTACCTTGCAAAGTAATGTTTAATTTGCTCGTCAGATACCTGGTGTCTGCCAGTCACTGCAAACTCTGTGCCCTCCAAGGCCTCATCCCTGTGAGTTTAACAACCTCTACCCAGGTACCTGCATAAAGCAGAGATCTTAAATAATAAACAGTAAATCCATTAAAGCACTGGGAGCTAAGCAGGAGATGTGGAGATAGAATTTTCTTTCATAACTAGGAGGGGTTTTGAAGCTGGAACTTTTAGCTTCACTGCACTTCACCAGGCCTTTTGAATTATTAATTTCCATACTGAACTGACAAACAAGACAGAATGAAGGTCTCCTTTAGCTACAGGACAACACCCCTGGCTCCAGCCGGGGTTGTCCCAGCCCACGGTGACATTTCCTTGTGGAAAACGCAACTCGCGGAGACGCCCGGGGCTGCAGCGGCACCGCCGGGCCAGAGGCGGAAACACAACCCGCACGGCTGCCACCCAAAAACGCCACGTTTTATTTACAGAATCGGCTCCAAATAATAGTTTTCTTTTCTTTTAAATCTTATTTTCTTCATAACTATCCCACCCGTCATCTCTCTGTTACCAGAAAAGGGATGCTGCAACAACAGCCCAGCATTACACTACGAAGCGAATTCAGACCTTGGCTAAAAGAAAAAGGCCAATTATTAGGAAGCGATTCCCAAGGGATATGGTCCCAGAAAGAACACACCCGTGCTGTAAAATCACTAATAATTACCGGGATCTCTAAAACCGTTTGACAAAACCTCACTGGGATCGTGGAGTTCACAATTGCTGTCCCCAGCCCCTGGCACGCCAGCAGATGGCAACCCAGCTCCACAGACCCCTCCACAGGCTTCATGAAACACAGCCAAAGGACTCCACTTCCACATGAATTCAGAGGGAATTACCTACTTTGTAATAATCTCACTCACTAACTCAAATCTGTAGCTAATTAGCCATTCTTCCTCTTATCCAGGAAAAAATACAAATTTGAATTTTCTTTTTAATGAACAGCATCCTGCAGAGGAGAAATATGCTAAGGGAAGTTTATATATTAGGTATGATTGATTCTATTCCTAATCTACCTAATATGAAATAAAAGAGAAAAGGAGCAAAAATTTTAGAAAATAATAGTCAATATTAAGTCCTGCATGTAAAAAGCACACCCCAACTTGGACATCTAAAGCAACATGCCACAGTGTGAGGTCTGTCTGTTACCAGGCTCCCAGCACAGACTCCCTTGCTGAGCCAAGGCCCCAACATCACAAGGACGACCCATTCTCCCCATTCCACTCAGTATTGCCTAATCCACACAGCTTTGGGGAACTAAACATTCACAATAAATCAGGCTGAGTGTTATTCAGCACAGGAAGTTCTTCGGCTGGTTAGTAATTTCAAGGTTTTGCATTTGAGCCTTTCTACCCTCCAGATCATTATTCAAAATCTAAGAGGCTTGGGTTTTTAATCATTTCTTCTAGAACAAGATGGGGGCAAGGTGAACTCTGGCACTGTGTACAATCACAATGAATATGCAATTATTTCATCTTGTTCAAACATTACCTTTGAAAGTAAATGTAAAACCCTAAGCTATTTGAAATTATCCTGTGAAGATGAGACTGACCCTACAAGGAAATCTTGCACGTCTGGCATCAGAAGATTAACAGAGCACCAACTACTTAGTCAGCAGCCTTCCACTCTGAAGACGAAGAAATGGCCCTGACCACATCCCATGTGGTACAGAATATAAGGAAGAAAGTTTACACTAAACAGAACTGCAACCACACAGCTGGAATCCTAAACCTCATTTTCAAAAATTATGTTTGGTTTTTCAGTTCAAGGAGTACCACAAGTTTCAGTTCAGTACTTGGAGTACTTCAGAAAACTTAAGTTTGTAAGTATTTAAAAAAAGAGTTTCAAAATCTCTTTCACAATTGTATCTAAGTTTCCACTGACAGGCTTCTTCAAATGTTTTCCTATCGCCACAGTTGGCAGAAGGAACATGCATGGTTTCTAATTCCTGGAACATCTCAAACTTTTCCAGGCATTAGATGGTGAGCAATGAATGTAGGATGCAGTCCTAAATAATGGGTTGCACATTGTCAGATGTCTCTTTCACAAAACGCTGGAGAGAGTGCTTGAGGTGCTCTCTGTGAGGGATCAGAATGTGGGACACACACACACGAGAAACCCTCATCTCTCTCCACAAGTGTAGATACATATTCAGCATTAGTGTAGTGCTCTAGTCGAGTAACCTGTCCATAATAAACATGAGGGGAAAATCACCTCTTGCCCACCCATAAATGCTCAGCCATAGAATATTTTTATGCTTTTCTTCATAGGAGAATGCATCCATATTCCTGATCTTTCACATCACCAGTGACAGGACCCAAGGAAACAGGAAGAAGCTGAGTCAGGGGAGGTTGGGGTTTGCTATCAGGAAGCAGCTTTTCACCCAGAGGGTGGGTGGTTGGCCACTGGAACAGGCTCCCTGGGGAAGTGGTCAGAGCACCAAGCCTGTCTGAGTTCTAGAAGTGTTTGGACAATGCTCTCAGGCACATGGTGTGATTCTTGGATGTTCTGCATAGGGCCAGGAGTTGGACTCAATGATCCTCATGGGTCCCTTCCAACTCAGCATATTCTACGGTCCTATGACCTCCCTTCAAAACACAGTCTGAGTTCTAATCCTTTTTACAACAGTGTAAGATTTCAGATAAACCCCCAAACTAAGTCCTAAGAGATTTTCCACAAAATTACCCTTCTGTTCCTTAAACATGCACTCTATACACATTCCCTGCACCAAGATTTTTTATTGTATTTGGGTCTTGACAGCAGGAAATACCACTGAGATGCCCACAATGATACTTTATGCCTTTTCCTCTGATTACTTCCTTGGCTATCTTAGGGATTTAAAAGTCTTAAATAGGATAGTCTCCAGCAGAATTCAATCTCCTAGGATCAGAGCCATTTGTCTTAAGGTAGATGATGAGCTGAAGGTCATGCTCTGAAATCCTCACATATATTTAGAAGGCTCACAGATTAGATCAACACCTATCATTCCACAATGACAGCACTCAGCATTCACTCTGCCCTGGTTTCTTTCTCAAGTCAAGGATCTAGTGGCAACTGCTGTGCAGGGACATTAATCCACATTATCACACATGTACGAGCTGAAAGATTCTGCCCAACAATAAATTGTGCTTATAGCATCTAGCAACTTAGAATTTGATGTATTTCCAGTTCTGGAGTCATTGCTGATGTGTAACCTAGCTATCAGTCTTGTTTCAGAAGCCGAAAACTAATTTCTGTAGATTTGCTATTGTTAACTTATCTTTTGGCCTTGCAAATATTTTCAAAGTGGAAAAGAATGCAATTTAAGCACAGTAAACAATCTGTAGGATTCATAGTAGTTAGAAAGCAATAAAAACCATATTACTGGAGGCCACAAAGCAATTTAGCAAAGGAAAATCTGCTGATACCTGCAGTGCCAGAAAGAGAGAGCAGAAACAATGCACACAGCTTTCTTATATCACACTCCACTTCTCCCCAGCTATCCAACTACTGTATTATAACAAATAATAGAAGAATTAAATGCTCTAGCAGTCAAGGCTGGCATATTAAAATGACACTCTGCATTACTGAACTTACTCATCTCTTAATAGAGCTATTCTTCAAAGGAGATTAATTATATTGGCAAGAGACCTTTTGCTATTCTAATTTGTGAAATGTATTTCAATACCACAAGCATATTAAAACAGCTGCAAACATGTAACGAGCTCCAAGATCCCAGGACTCACTGCATTTAATTAGGTGTTCATCTTGTGATCAGTTCTTTAGTCACTGCTTTTGAAGCCCACTTCATATAAAATTCTTAATGTCTAGGCTTAATTAACTGCAACTGTAATGAACATACAGCCCACCACAGAGAATAGCAATATACAGAGATAGCAAAGTGACTGTGTAGTTCAGCATCTAAACACCATTACAGAGGGGCAAATACTGGATTTATAGATTAATTTTTCTGCTTTACTTAGAAAACAGAAAACTTTAAATTATTTTAGAATAACTTATTGGTGTTGTGTTCCATATAAGAATATTTGATAGACAGCACAGACTGCCATGACAAACTGAAAACACATCATTTTAGTAATATGCAGAATTGTAACATGCAAACATCTGCAGCTCACTGAGCTGCACACAGCTGTTAAGCAACGACCTAGTATTCCAAATGAAACATCTGAGAATTAATGCTTTGTTTCAAAGCACAGTTATTTTCATTAACCTAAGATATGGAACTTCAAGGCATTTGCCTGTCTCTAGAGAACAGGCCTGTGTTTTAACAAATTACTTTTTCTAATCCCCATCAGATAAGTACTTCTCTGCCAAGTTCACGTGAGCATTCTCCCTGTCTGCTGATGTCATTGAATTTAGAACCACTGGTAAGAGCACAAATTTAAGGCAAACACTGAACAGGCACCAAATTAAGACACAGGACAATTAAATAAAATCAGAAGAATTTCAATGTAGTAACATGTCTGAAAAAGTCAAGATTACAATTATTTCATTGTGAAATCAAAATTAGTTGTAACACAAACACGTGGCCTTTTGAACTTTAAAGATTTAAGTTTCCTTTCATAGCCTGGTGGTGCCAAACTGTCTAGGATTCCTCAAAAAATTCCAAGGACTATATCCAAGGTACACCCTTTTACTTAAAGGGTCATTGCTTCTAAGCAGTCTTACAATGTAATATAAATTTGCCCAGTTACTTGCAGCTCTATCAGTAGAGCACACCAAAATTTCCTCGTTTCCGTAAAACTTGTTACACAAGTAACTCTGTAGAAGTTCAGCAAAAAAACTTTTCAGCCTTGCTTTCAATCTACTATTTACCAACAATTTCTTTTGCATACATGACTGCTCACAAATATCTGTCTTCTCCTACTCTCATATTTTTCTTCTCCTCACACTTCAGTGATTTTAGCTACTTAGAGGCAATAAAGAACATCTACAAACAAAACATGTTCCTTTTTGTGTGCAATTCAGACTTGACTGCAGCCATCTGAGTGTGTCCCCCCCTACAGAATACTCTATAAGAAAATGTTAATTTTAATGTTAGAAAACTTTTAATGTTAATGTTAGAAAATGTTAATTTAACGAATGCAATATTCCTCAAAAATACATTCACTTTACCAAAATCTTTTGATAGAAACCACGCAGAAGAGCAGATGTCAGTTCCAGCTCTTCAATTCCTTGGACAGTTTCCCCTTTCAGATTCATCCCCCCAGCTATTTCCCAGGGAAGCAGGCAGAGGTAGCTATTCAGAAAGCTGCTTCCCAAGCAAACTTGTTTGAAATGGCTGAGTTCCCATGCTCACATCTCCCCAGACTTCCAGTGATGATACTTCTTTCAGGTATCAACCAACTTAAGTAGCATTACAAAGGAACATCCCCAAAAAGAAATTATTCTTCAACACACATTTTTCCCCTGCTTTCTGTCAAAAGCAGGATGAACATATTCTCTTCCTAGTTCACCCACTACCTTAAAAAGTCCCCCCTTAAAAAGGAACAAAATGCTGCTTTCACTGAGCAGGAGCAGGGAAAACAAAGCAAGAGTAAAGCACAGGATGCCATCACTTTCCACAGCACAAAAGCACGATGAGTATTCCCAGAGCCACTCACCAGGCCAGCAGTAAGGGAAGGAGCAGACTGTCCCAGGGACTGGTTTCTCATGCGCACCAGGTTGGAGGTGTCTCCAGGAGGCTGCCACATCGTCTGGCCCACTCCACTGTGCACACTATTTGATAAGGGAAGCAGCTGCTTTCCTTCAAAAGTAAAATCAAAATATCATCAGCTTGTTTTTAAACAAGTCTGCAAGTTCAAAGTACAAAGCTGAGAACAAATACTGCATATGAAGAAAAAGCATTTAATAAAAAAAGCAATTTCAAGATTTGGGTAGGTTAGAACTTGTAAGAGCACCCTACCGGTAATTTAATTCTATTTAATAACTAACAATTTTTTAAAAATCTACTTCACATTATGAGATAATGCAGAAATCAAAAAACCTGGTAAAAACAGACTTCTATCATTTTACAACTTTCCATATTCCACACAGCTTAAGAAGGAAGCAATATTTGCTGCCTTATAGGGAGGTAAAATCTCTTTAGTATCATTCTAAAAATTCTTATGAAATTAATTCCTAATTGCAAAATCTTATCTCCTCTAAATAGCTTAATCGTATAGACATCCCCACCTTCTCCGACCACTAGAACATTCAGCACTACATTTCATGCAGCTGCAATCATAATATAGTGTATGTTTAAATATTGTCTTGCTTTGAACCATGGATGGATATTTTTTGCTCAATACATTTTTTTCTAGTCAATGTAACACTGCTTTTTGAAAAATGTCAAGCAGTAAATTTCCACAATGAGAAAGAACCAAAGTCAAAGTAGGTCATATTTTGACTCCATGGAGCTTGACAGCTTCCTTTTATGTACAATGTCATTCACAAAGAAAAAAGAGAAGAAAGATATTTCTGTGGTTAAAAACACATAAGTGAAGAAGTCTGTGACTCTGGGTTCAGTTATGAGCTTCCAGATGACTTACTCTGTAAGTTTAGTCAGTCAATCCCTGTGCTTCACTTTCACCAGCTGCAAAATGGGAGCGGGTAACACCTCTTTTCCTTAAAATCAGGTCTGTGGGACTGAATAACACACCCCCTTCCAAGCACAGTAAAGATTTGCATTCAATGGATTATTACATGCTCAGGAATCACAGGGGACTGAAACATTTATTCCAATAAGTAGCAGGAAGTCTACACCTTTAATCACATATATGCTGTAGAAAAATACTTATTCTCTCAGAGGCAGAAAGCTATTTTACAAATTCAACTTTACCTTAGAATTAGGTGTAAATTATTACATTCATTCCATAAAAGTGGCTGCAATATTTGGGGGACTGTCTCATAATGGGATCAGCCATGAGGCTGGGCAGGAGGGCAGGCAGTGAAAGTGGTGTCTTTCTTATTTTTCTTTTTTTAACTTGTTTACATTAATTTTCTATGACAGTTACAAGCAATGGGCCAAGTACACACCAACAGAATGAGTCAAAAGTGTATGAGGGATGAGCAGGCTCAACTTTAGCTAGCAGAGACACAGCATATTAGTACCTTCTTCCTAGTCCCACTCCCGCTGCTTACAGCTATGCACATGATTTTCATGGTTTGCTCATTTGCAAGATAATGCATAAATACAGTGACTCATCCTGTCTGCAGAAACCTAAAACTACAGAAATGTACACTGCTGTATTTATCTTTGTACAGCACTGATATCCTATAATAGCAAGCCAAATAATATATTTATCTAACAGTTCAAAATACCCGTGCTTGAAAGCAAGAATAACTTTATTTAAGTCTCTATAACATATAGGTATCAATACCTCCTTTTAGTTCTACCAAAGCTGAATCCAGGAGGGCAGAATTTCATCAAGTGAAATCCCAGCCAACCAGCTTGCATGCACAATCATCTACACTCTTTAAAGTTATTTGATTGTGTTGCAAAAATAAGGTGGAATCATTTTTAAGATGGAGCTTTAAGGTAAAGCCTTTTCCTGTCATGTCTGAAGTTCTACATACATGTCAAACACCCACACTGAAAATACACATCTAAACAGGTATATTTTCTTCATTCAGTTGGGTCAGACTGATCTTGTTCAGGTTCTTCACCCCTTTCTCAATCAGGTATAATAGACTGAAAAGTACTGGAGGATACAGCATCCTTGTAAATTTTCTGGTCTGAAATTATAATCTCCAAACAGAAAAAATATTTTTAAAAAATAACAGAACTTCTAGTTTTCCTGCTTCCTCCTATTTACCTTGCTTTCTTCTACTCAAGGGAAAAAAAAAGCTACAGTACTAACTTGGGCCACTGCAGTCAGTCAACAGCTGTGTAGTTCATAAAGTTCTGTTCTCCTCTAGTGATTAAACTACCTTGGAGAACAAACTTACATGAATACAAAACATTATGAATGTTTCCATTTTTCAGAAACCAGCCACTTACTACAAATAAAACACTAAGCCAAGGCCAAACCAAAATAAAACATACATAGCTTACTGCTTATTTAATTCTATTACACCTAACACCTCAAACATGAAAATATTTATGTTCCTCTGATAAAAGACAAGGGACCAGGACTGGATCTATTTTCACAATCATGTAAACCAAGCCCATGCTGATGCCACAAAAGGTGGTTTCACCTTCTTCCTCTTCCCCTCCCACCTGAGAATTTTCAACACTTCTAGTTCTTGCACTAACATGCAAATAGGCAAACAGTCAGCCTAATGAGGGAGGAAATGGGCTGCAAGTTAACCCTACAGGGTAACAGTGGCATTCAGGCATATCAGCTCTTTCATTCTAGACTGATCATGCAGCTCTCTATGCTCTATTCCAGCACCACAGATTTTGATATCAACATTAAACAGTTGTGAAACCATCCCCTAGCCCACTAACAAAGTCTTTGGAAAAAAAGAAGACTACTGAACTTGGTCCATTTTTTGGCTAATTACTTGCCTATGCTTCCTCCATGGTTCTACAGCTGACAAAATAAATTCTATTACAGGGTTGAATATTGTGTTCACAAGAAAAACCAAGCTTTACACAAATTGAAAAAACATCTAGTTACTAAGCAAGACTTTTACTTTAAATCACAATTGCCTACGGTGCTTTTAAAGCCAAAAGAAACGAAATAATAATTTTAACCTGATGTAAAAAAATATGGCAAAGTGGGCAAGCTTACATTCAGTGCTGATGTTGAAAGGGGCAAGAATGCATCCATGTGTCACCTACAGTTCAACCACTCCATTCTTTTAACTTTGTTTATTCAATCTGAGCTTCTGACTCTTCACTCTGGCCAATATACAAAAACTTCACTCTAAATCAAGCCTTTTTCACTCTTTTCTACTAATATTTCTTTTTGCATCTTTCTCTTACATAAAATTTTGTACACCCTGCCAACAAGAGGTCACCTCTAGTTTTTAAGAAGTGACTTACCAGTGTCTTTTATTATGACTGTTATGCCAACAACGCTGCATCTTTAATGCTACTGAACTGTCACGTTGTCTTTACAAAATGTCATACCTGACAAAGAACTTGCCAAACTACCTCTTCGTAGCTTGCAGTCATCTTGACTTAGCTGGCGGTGGAGCTTGGTTTTCCCAGCAGATGAAAAGATGTCAGGATTGCTGAGCTTCCTGCAACGCAGCGGGGTGGACTCTGTTAGCATCTCCTGGAGAAAGAAAAACAAGGGGAAGTTTGTTAATCATAGCCAAGTATCCCTTGTCTGAAACATGCAATCTCCAAAGCATAAAGGAGACTGTTTAAAAGAACACAAAGAAACACACCCCACCCCAGCCCCCCCCCAAAAAAATTACTTTTAAACTCCCCTTTTCTGTGCCCCATAACTGCACAGAAAGCACATCACAAGGTCCCAGTCAAGTAGTCCTTGACCACTACTGCTGTAAGAAATATCATTAATAATAGTCAGAAAAAAGCAATTGTGCTACAGCAGTTCTTTTTTCTTACAGTATACAAGAAGAAAGGGTACTGAAAAAACAGACTTAGCTTCGATTAAAGCTATTTCCTGCTAAAGCAAAGAGAACTTTCTCCAATCTTCTTCAATCTTTAATTCCATCCAGCCTATGAGTAATATACCTATAAAGAAACTGTTGCAATGTCTATTGCAACCCAAAACTCCTATTAAAAGCTGCACTTCTACAAAGACCATAAGCATAACTAAATAATAATTAGGATAAAGATCAGCCTTTGTGTCATGTCTTTGTTATTACTACAAACAAAATTAGACATGTATTTGTCAGAAACACTCCCACACATGTGAATTCCTTTCACAGCATACAGCAAAATTGCAATCAAAACAGTGTAGGCAGAGCAGTGCCAAGCACAACCACGGTGCTTTCCTCGTGCTTTTCGTTGTTCTGGAGGTGTCAAACTCTCATTCCACACCCAAAGAAGAATTACAAGCACTGCTACCAGACATGGAATTGAAGATGTGACACTTTCCATTACAGCCCATATAGATGAACTGCTCAAGTTCTCCCTTCTCTGCAATAGTGTGAAACATTGCATTGTTTTAATGGACTCCTCCATTTTATTTCAAATGCCTCTCACTAACTATACAGCACTTTAAGCCATGCTTATCCTCATCAAAATCTCATCTGAGGCAGAAAATAAACTTTTCCTGCATGATACATTACCACACCATTTAACACAGTTTTAAATCATGCTTAAATCAAAAACTAGTTTACCAGTGGTGGTTTTTAATTAAAATTTGCCGTTTCCAGTCAAAATCTATTTCTAAAGTCATTAATTCAAATCTATTCAGTTTACAGTGTTATGCCTCAGACTGTCAAATCCAGACCAGGACTACACACTTTAAAAATCTCAAGGGGAAGGGAGGGGAGGGGAAGAAGATGAATACAGTGCTTTTAAATGAAAAAAAACCAACTCATTTGGGATTTGAAATAGCAGTCTCATTTAGCCCTGAGTCACTCATTCTCAATCTTTCTTAGACTCCATCACCTCCTAATCAGGAAATCTTTTGGCACCTCACAACAGTAAATAACTTTGTTATTTGTTTGAGGCACAGCAATGCTTTGCTGCACACTGGCTTTGGTGGTGCACCTTTCCCAGGCTGCTCTGGATACAATTGCTGCTCTGGTTCTGCTCAGACTTTCAGTCTCCACAGCATCTAAACCAGATCAAGAGAGACACCCGGGTACCAAAGTAGGTCAGTTCACTTACCCAGTTCCCCACACAGCTGCAAACAGTTGTGTGGGTGCAAGAGCAGGGAGAGGCTCAAAAACAAGTGACCTGGGGTAGAGAAAACTGCTCAGGCTGAAAACTGTTTTAATCTTACAGTTCCTCATACACATCTTGGAGCAAAGAGCAGCACTTTCATTTGTCTCTGGCTTTCCCCACAAAGGTACTGAAGTCCTCTGTTTCCAGCAGCCTGCACTTCTGCTTTTCTGTCATCTGGAGAGCAGAAAAGGCACATACCTGTCCTTCTCTTTGTACTTGGGAGTAAGCTAAATAATATTAAATTGCAGCATTAGCAGTCCCCCAGCACAGGGGACTCTGAAAGCTGCAGAGGCCAAGGGCAACGAGTGTTTGCTGCTTCTGTTGGGGATGGCAGAACGTGGTTACATCTGTGTACATGACTGTAAGCAGACACACAGAAACATACACACACTTTTAATAAGGCCTGTCCTAAACACCTATAATGTCTGAAACCTGGCATATTTCCCACCTGTGACAGTCTGAAATTACCACACATCATAAAAAAAAAAGAACATGGGCAATCCAGGTTACAAAAAAAGTACTTAAAAGCCTCATCCAGCCTACCCTCTCACACTCCTTGTTTCAATTCCAAATGTTCCCAGCATCCTTCAATATCTAGGTACTTCCCTGAAATTAGCCATGTGTTAAAAGGCCCCGTGCACAAGATGCTACTGGTCATCCCACAGTGCAGGTACTGCCTGTTCTAATAAATCCCTAGAAAAGATAGGGTTTTTTTTCCCCACTCTCTCCCTGCCCAGGCCATTGCCATGATTTCCTTGTCCTCACCAGTGCATGCAGGTCCCTTCAGGAAGGGAAGCACATCCTGCTTGTCGGGCTGATGCAGCAGCTGGAGTTGCTCCTCCACTCTCTTCAGCTGAGCTGGGGCAGGAGGAGGAAGGGGCACAAAGGGGACAGGAGGACAAAGGGGGCAAGCAGAAGATACACAGGAGCCAGTGCCCCTAGAAACAGCCTGCCCACCTCTCCCCAAATACAGCCAAGGCAGAAACAGAACACAGCCCTTACACTACCACGCTGGGCACCTCGTTTACTTCCTGTTCCTCTCACACAGCAAAAATGCCAGAAAAGAATTTGGGGAAGGGGACACAACAGCATCAGGGAACAAAGAAAAAGCTGTATTGAATTTTCTCAGCTGCTCTTTTGCTGCTACTTCACTTTCATAAACATTTCATGTTTTGATGATGGTTTAGTGTGATATTCTTACCTTGAAAGGTACACCTTACCTCACTAATAAATGTACAATAAATGTAGCAATTTTACTTCAAGTCAACAATTAATTAAACGTTCAAATCAACAAAAGGAACAAAAATCAGCACATGGAAGAAAACAGGGCCTAATCTTCATTTGAGAGAGAAAAATAGGATATTCTTTTGCCTGCAAAAAAGTTCAGCAGAACAATACTGTACAAAAACAGATGTTGACATTATTGTATGAATAAGAATACCCATCAGCAGTTAAAATTAAAATGTCAAGACTAATCTGAAGAGAAGTGTTCTAACTGGGACTTCTTTGTTCAAGGTTTTGGGGGTGTTTGTTTGTGGTTTGGAGGTTTTATTTATTTTGTTGTTTTGATTTTCCCCCACAGGTACATACTCACCTTCCCTTCAACTCACACACAAACATATACACACCTCTCACCAATCTTTCTCAGTGAACTGCAACTAAATAACAACATTCATTCACTTGGGGCACCAGATAAGGAAAAGCACTGAAATCAAACAAAAGTACTCTAAATCATGTTACAAGCAACTTCTGTATTTTATATCTCTCCTTCTCCACTCAATATATAGACTTTCACATACCCCTACCAGGCAAAGAATGTGCCCACTTCCTTACCCTTCCCCTTTTCCCTCTATGCACGTTCTCCTTTTATTGGCAAAAATAATTACAAATTCTTAATGTGTCTTCTTGAGTTACAATACCCAAGTCTTGCAGATCTGATAACATCTAAATCAAAAGTTCCCCAACTGCAGGGCACACCTACTCCTACCAGAATATCTGATCAGCTACAGCACCCTGCCCACACACACCCTTGAGGTCAGCCCAGTGGCAGATGCTACTTCTCAAAAAGCCATTCCATGTGACAGCTGTCCCCAGCTTTCCACCAGGACTTCTACCACAAAGATAGGAAAGGAACAGTAGAAAAGTAACAGCTTCCCACACTCACCAGAGAATCCAGGCTGTCTTCTAGACAAGATAGATTTGGTACATATTACATACAGAAAATTATTCATAAACCCTTTCTTTGTTAAGCACATTGAGCACTTGGGCAATATTCAGAAGACTACTTAGGTGTTGAATGTCTGGAAGAAAGGGAAAGACTACATAGGTGTTGAATGTCTGGAAGAAAGGGACCTCAATCCCACTCTGCAGGTTTATAGTTTTTTTAACTCACTTTTCAAATACATATTAAAAAAAGTGAAAAAAAAAAGACAGTGCACTGTTCTGAGACAGCCTACTATGTTTTAAAAAATGCTAAGTGCAACACAGCCAGTTTAAAATTTCATTTTCTAAGAGCTGTGCCCATAATGTGTCAGCAAAACAATGAAGAGGGAAAGTTTTAGCTTGACAACAATAGAGTTGTCTTTCCTAAGACTGCAATTTACTTCACTCATCCATCAAAACCCTGCTTAGATACTGCAGATCACAGATGAACTGCATGGAAACAGCAGTAGATTACATTACCACCCTTAAACAAGGAAGGAAAAAAAAGAGAACTTTCCCTGTCCTTGCCCCAAAGCAATGCATACAAAGAACACAAAAATCTTACACAACATTCCAAACTGATGAATAAAGAAACTCTTTGCAGCAATAAAGCAAAATTTTGCTTGCACACTTTCAAACTACCAAATTAAACTACCAGAGCAAGTGGTTGAAGAATAGATTACATAGCACAAACTGCCATAATTTTAAGGACTCCACTTCTACTTTTCAAAAGAAAATATTCTGACAACCCTAGAGATTAAAGCATTAGTAAGCACGTAACACTTTGCTCATACTGTGTGAAAAGGACTGTGAGCCTCTCTCCATTCATTTATTTTCAAAGGTGATAAAGAACTTAATTTACTTTGGGCTTGTGGCTTTAGCCACAAGCTAAAAATCAGGTTCAAACAGCCAGCTGATTCCTGCAAAGCTTAGGGCTGAAGATAAAAGCGTCACATAATCTTGATTTGCTAGGCAAAGATTATTCCTATCAGACCCTACAAAGGTACACAAAAGTTTGCTCACATAACTTGAAATAGCAGGATATGAAGAAGAATGGCCAAAGCTTTTCTTGACTGTTGAGAGGGTCTGCATTTTTCAGCTCAGTCACCTACCACACTTGCATAGAAAAAGCATTAAAATAGTTCTGATACTGGAATTACAATACAAGTCTGCTTCTCTTGCCTGAAATCTCACATCAGGGTTATCACACCCAGCTAGATGGAAAGCAGGCAGATTGCAACAAAAGATGCCAAACGTGCTTCTCAATGTGCATGGTCACACTAATATCCCCTGTTAAAATCCTGCTCTGGTAATTTCAGAACATAGCTACAAGGAACCTCCTCAGTCATTCCTCTCTGTTCCACTGCACAGCAAAATTCTGAGCAATTCAAGCAGGAAATAAGAGAACAAGCACATAAACCACTGCAAGGATTTTCAGAAGCTCTTTTGTTGTTCATGTAATGGTGCTGCAGGAGAGCAGCACAGCGCAGGTCCTTAATGTACAAACAGCAGGTGAATACTGCACGGCTGCATTCGTGTTTTCCTTGCACTTCCAGGTGAAGTATCACAGTTAGAGAGACTGAGACACCAGCACCAGAGCAGTGTCAGCATAAAACTTCTTAAGCCCTGTTTTTATGGCCTGCATTAGGAATGTAACAGCCCATGCAAAGGACACTTCCTTACACGTGTTACAACTCAAACACATACTCTGCCTTGTGATCTCTACAACAAGCAAAAATACTCAGGTGTGACTGACAAACATTCCAGCCTGCAGGTCAAAACATGTTAAACTGTTAGCCAGGGGGTGGGGAAGATAAACAAAAGTTTTCTATGAAGAGGAAATCCATTAATAAAAAAAATGGGAAATATTTCTTTTAAGCCTAATGAGCAAAACAACCTCAGGTCATCTGGAAATGAATTCTAGCAAACTGCTGGAAGGAAGAATGAAAATTTAAGTACAATAAACTGGCCAAGAATTCACTGTTATTAGCCCATCTTGTAAGGAAGATAACCAGTGAACAATGTAACTTGAGGGTAACTTGATACTTTCTGAATTTTTTGAAAGCACCAAAAATAGTCAACATTGAAAGCTGCATTTTCTATTTTTTAACACAGTACTGTTTGTCCCTTAAAAGATAAAAGCCTGTTGTGTCAGGGCTGTGTGCATATCTGAGAAGCATTCTTTTTCTTCTCAGCCTTTCCTCATCACTTTATGTAATGTCTGTGCATACCCTTAGTGAAAGATAAATCTGATCCTGTCATTAGGCCTGCTCTAATATACCCTAAAATACACTGAAAAAGAAAATTAAAGGCCTAGAGAACAGATCACAAACCAAATATCTATCTACATAAGTAGCAATTAGCACAAAAGAATCATAGTATTTATACTTTAGTATTCAGCACTGAAATTTGCCTTCACTTTCTAGTCTGGACATTACACGTTGAGGGGAGAGGGCCAGCAGTTTACCAAGAAGCTGAGGTGAGCCCAAATGTGACCAAAACTGAAGGCTAAATAAGAATTTGCATCTAAGTCCCTTTTTAACTGTATCTGCTTAGGTCATGTACTTGCCTGCATCACCCTGAAAAATGTCAGAGACAGCAGAATCAAGCAAAATTACATTAATTACACAGAGCCTCTTAGGGGCTAGAATATATTGGTTTACAACATCAACAAGAGAGAAAAGCTTTACACAAAGTATTACATTTATATAAAAGTGTCAGTATTTTAAAGACAGAAGAGAGTTCTACAGTATTTTTCTCTGTAGTAGATTTATTGGAAGAACTTTGCAATAAATTCCAACATTCTACAAAGGTAAATTTATAAACTTAACTTAGTGTCAGTATTAAGTTGGCAAGATGACTGCAAAGCCAAGTGTTATTTGCCACAGTGATGTTTTCAACACATCATGCACATTTACCATTCTGAATCCCCATAGCTTCCTCCGTGCACTCATCTACAGTTATAACACAGATGACAGAAAAGTTACAAATTCCAAATTTTCTGTATTAAAATAAGAAAAAATCCCACAGTTAAAACCAAACAAGAAAAAAAGGAATGTTCCCTGAAAGACCCAGTATCAGAAGCCTATACTATCACATACACCCTCCTTATCTCGTTCTTCCAAAGAGATTTTTTTTCTTGTTAACTCTTCAGGAACCAAATACAAGGCATGTTTGATTAGAACTAATGAATCAGAAGACTTAATGCTTCATCAGAGAAGTTAGTGTTGTTAACTTTGTTGTGAAGTGTCCCAGCTGCAGGATCACATGAAAAAGCTTGTTAAAAAGAAAAGGTAAATATTTACAACTGTGTACATTACTGGCCCCTTCCTGAGGACCACTGAGATGCAGAATCATTTTATTCCTAATGGAGCCACAGTCCAGAAAACAAGGTAATTGATGATTAATTTATATCAGCCTGAGTGTTTGGTCCTTACATGAAAACACAAATGGCTTAAACAAAGTATTCAATCCTACTTTAGGATCTCCCCAGCAAGCAAAAGGGAAGAGTAATTCCTGAATCCAGCTTGTAAATGCCTAAAGCCAAATGAATTTCATCAAGAAAGAGCAACAGAGCCTCTAAAGTCTGTATCAAACTTCACAGAAGCTCAAAGAAACCACTATCAATCTATCAAGACTCCAAACCCCACACCAGGCTCAGTAGCTGCACTGACAACAAAACCAGTCTGAACAAAGGCACTGAGCATTAAAGGCCACATCATTCCTTTATCACTGCTCTTCTAGCAGGAGTATTGCAAACATTAAAAGGTTGTATTGAGCAGGGGAATTAACTCCTGGCCAGATAAAACAAAACAACTCTATAATTTATCATCCTTACTCATATGCTGTAAGGATTAAAAGAAATATGACCCGAGAAAAAAGGGATTTGCAGTAAAATTTGATTTTATAAGATATCAGAACACCTTCTCTCTGAAGATTTTCTTTCAATGCACTCAAAAGATGTGCCAAGCATGTGATGTGTCCCAACATCACTGACTAGGATTACTGCAAGTTCTCTTGAGCATCCTGTGCATTATCAAATACTCATTTATCTTCTCTATTCTTGTCTCTTGGATTTTACACAGCTAAATATACACTAAATAGTGCATGTTTAGACTTGCTAAAGACCCTAATCCACAGTACCAGTGAACCAAACTTTTCTTGGTTGTAAGTTCCTTACAGATTTATTCAGGTATTTATTACACAGAAGATATTGAAGTTAACACATTTTATTACAATTATGCTGTGAGGCAAACTAGAATGGGAACTGCTTGTGGAACAGCTGTATTTTAATCTGTGCAGACAAAGAAACCTAGGATTTCATATTGGCTATAAAAAGGAGACTTACCAGAGCATTCTGCAGGGCACCTTGATTCCCTGCAACACTGCTGCTCAATTTTCTTCCCAATGAGTGAGCTTTTAGATCTTGAAATATAATGATTTTTGTGTACCTTACATTGTCTCATTGTCTCATTCACAGGGAAAGAACAAAACAACATAAAATACCTGCTTCTACCTGCATAAATTCTGTTTAATGCTCATTTAAAAAGTTACAATCAAGTTAATCTGCATTTGGAATGTGAACTCCCTCTGTATTTTTAGGGACAGAAATGAACCAAATCTAGTGATTAATTATAAATGCATTCAATTTACATAAGCAAACAATTGCTTCATAGCAATAGGACCAGGAAGAAAGTTTCACTTGATTTTATACATTTCAGAAAGGAACCTTAGGTCAAATTGGAAAAACTGAGAGAAGTCATCTGTACTGGTATTTGATTCTCAACCCAAAAACAATATAGAATTTTCTATGTCTAAGGCACAAATAAAAATTATTTAAAATGAAAATGTTAGCTGAAAGTAAATTTGTCAATTGAAAAGTAACAGGGTACTAAAATGTGCATGCTGGATAAAAGTTACTTATTTACTAATAATGCAGAGTTCTAATCTTGTTTTGAAAAAAGCAGTTTCTAAACAAAAATGTTAAGAGTCATTAAGTTTGAAGTACATTCTCAATTAAGAGTCTCTATTGGTCCTGTATGAGATATTGCCCTTAAAAAACTGTCCCAAGACTAAGGGGCTAAAGGAAAGAAATCCATGGCCAACTGCTGCTCCAAGGCTTGTTTGAAATGAAGCTGCCAAAGGAAAAGATAACTTATAAACTGAACTTCGGTGGAGAATCACCCACAAGTTCAAGGGGCTTCTCTAAAGAGGTATTCAATGACTACTTACAGATGTGCAATACAGTTTTAAGACTTCATCATAATTTTAAAAGCTCAGTTGAACAGCACACATTGTTTGAAGAAAAGTATGAAACCAGGAAACACTACAGGAATCTGCTTTAGCCACACTGACTTTTTTGCCCAGGGTGCTTTTATGTGTCACAGACATGACCTGAATAGTAGTAATGGTGGAACTGTAGATAGACAGAGACTACTGGCAAAATAAAATATAACAAAAACTAATGGACTGCTCAGAGTTAGAACATTATTTGTTCATATACATGACAAAGAGAGACCAAGATACAATTTAATCTGGTGTTATCATCACTAAGGAAGATCTTTATTTGTAGCATGAAAAAATAAGTTGGGGTTTTTTTTTTTGCTTGCAAGAGTGAAAGTTCAAATCCTTTGGCATCAATATTTTTGTTTCCATGAACCATCTGCAACCTTCTCACTTCCTACCACAAATGAGATAAACAGATCGATTCAGAGCCAAAAATAAGAAGCACTTATGTGAAGTTTTCCTGAGAACAAATTTTACCCTCAAAGGTAACAGCAGATCTGCATGTATGGAATTGAAATAAAATTATCATTTTATTATAAAACTGCAAATAAAATTACCAGTGGCTTAAGACCTAAATGAAATTAAGTCAACCTTTGGAAACACAATAAATGCTTAGTCCTTAGCTTTTCTTAACAGAAATCCCATTAAATGGTGTACAAAGATAAACTAATTCACAATTCTTATCAATGTCTGCACAAAGCAATGGACACTCTATAATCTGGCACAAAAGCTTCTCCTCACCAAGCAGTGTAATGCAGTTCCATCACAAAGGAACAAAAGCCAAAATTTTTTCAAGGACAAGACGTATTTCTTCCCTTCTGCCTGAGAACAGAAACAATGCCCAAGTGTTAGGTTTATGAAGACCATCGTGCCTTGAGCTCAAAGACTGGAGTCAGCAGACACTTCTGCTAAAGTGTCTGCTAAACTGGCAAACCAACACTGTAAACAGATTCTCCTCTGTTCTAAAAGCAGGGATTAATGTAAATGTCAAAGAGTATACAAATAACAAACTGGATGCATAATTTAACTTTCAGGGTCGTGTATTTTTGCCATCTTCACATTGCACAGGTCCAATTTATGTCAAATAATGACATCGTTGCTACTGATATGTCACTGCATCCATCTGTGCCTGGATGTTTAAACATCCAGATGTCTTCAGTCACTGCAGTAACCACACTACTCATTTATAAGCTTTTTTCTAAAACAGTGATTATAATTTATTCATTTGTTCTCTGATCTTCTGGCACTGTCCAGAATACTTGACACTAGTTCTGACTACCTCATTTCCTTCTAAGGGCCTTTTCTAAGGCTCCCTATTAAAACATTATTTTTATGATCATGAAGTGCTTGTAAATACACTAAAGAGTGAATTATGTGATTTTAGCAACTAATAAACCTGTTTCACTTACTAAGCATTCCATACTTGAGATGACATTTCCTTGCTCTGGGGCATCACAAAAGCTTCTTTACAATAAAACTGGACCAAAGTCATAAGAAGAGCTGCTCTAGTCTTCAGTGAACAGAGGACATGGAACTACTAGATTAACAGAACAAACATCAAAGAAACAATGCAAGACATGAAATTACTTCACTGCCTATCAGTGCAATTTTTCCCCAAGTAGCACCTCAAGTCTACATTACACAGTTTTGCCTTTCCTGGAGTTTAACACTTTGCACTAGTGAAGTTGGATTCTCTGAAAGCTGCATGGAAGACAAAGGCAGTTTTGTCATTTGTGCACTTGCTCTGTAATGACAAATTGTATTTTAAGAAAAAATGCAGAGAAAAGCAATTTGATGATTCTGAGCTGTATGTTCTTCAATGCAAAGAGAAGTAAACCCCTAATTTAATAGCTGGGATATCTGGAAATCATAGAATCATATATTGGGTTTGGTCAGAAAAGACCTTTAAAGATCATCTAGTTCCAATCCCCCTGCCATGGGCAAGGACACCTTCCACTAGTGTGTCATCACACTCTTGTAAAAAATGTCTTTCTTGTATCTCATCTAAATCAACCTTTATTCAGTTTAAAATCAATACCCCTTGTCCTAACCCAAAAGGCCCCACTAAAAGAACTCCACAAGCACAGGGAGACAGCTTTCCTGGAAACAGGGTGTTTGTGCAGTCCTTCTGCACGTGTATGACCCTGAGAGGGATGAAAACAACGTGCATAAGCAGCAGCACCAAGTTCCCATTACACATAGTACCAGAAAGGCATATTCTAAAACTAATATTTAGAAAACTATCTTTTTCTAATCATTCTTATTAGCTCAAAGCATGACAGCTGTACTTTCAAAGGATAAAAGGAAAACTTGCTTGAGCATCAATTAATCAATATGACAAGTATTGCATTTCATAAGAGTCTTCCTGCTTCCTGAAATGCAGCTGTAATGATTTCTCAAGTTTTCATCCCACGGACTGAATTCCCCTCACTCTTTGGTGGATGTACCTTTTGCACTTAGTTTTCATTTGTCTGGATTAATAAAACACAACGAAATGTCTCATGTTTGGATCTATCTACACACATAATTCAGTCTTCAGCAAAACTGCTTTCCACAAGTTGCAGATCAGCATTTGTTTACCACTGTCACCTTCCTGTACTTTCTTTTCCATCATGAAAGACAATCTGCTCTGTGAACTCTTCCATCAATAGGGGAAAATCAACAGGGATGGCAGGACCTACAAAATCTATTATTGTATTTTAATGCTGTTGTGCCAGCAGCTAACATACCCAAGTGATAAATGCATTCAGTGTGTACTGAACTAATTTTCACAAGACAGCTCACAGTCACTGCAAGAAGTTAGGACTAAATGAAGGAGACTGATAAAAGCAAAAGCTTTACTGGAAATCTGTCCTGAATGGATTGCTGGGTGATTGGACAATGTGTAGATAATGGAAGGGGCACTTCAGAAGTGCACTGAAAATCAGCTGCTTATTACAACTCTTGTTAAATACTTCTACTATTAGCAGAATTAGCTGAGATGTCAAACACTTACAACAAGAGTTTCAGAACACAGCATGACTCAGTAAATGCCAAGACAAAAATTATCCAAGTATCAATCAATTAACTAATTAACTTACTTTGGCTACAGACAGCTGAAAATGTTTAGGGTGGATTACTTGTCACATCATATAACAAAAAACATTAGAGAAAATCTTCCTATATATACAGCTCATGAAGACAAGTGTGGACTGAAACTGAAATTACATTTCAAAAATTCTCACACTCCGTACAGTCCAACCTCAACAGTGCCATCTGCTTCTGGAAATTTAAACATGTACATGGAAGGTTTTGAATTGCTGTCTTGCTTTTACTTTCACGAAAATCCAGAGCAGCTACAAGGTTTTAGAATATATTTTATAGGTAGAAGTGTTTACCATATGTATCGTAGAAAGGGAAAATATTTATGATGCAATTCCAATAGCAAAGGCAATTTTTTTTCCTGGAAAGAAACACAGCATCATCCTTTTTTCCATGTGCATAATGGACTCCATTAACACTAGAGCAATTTCAAATAGCAAAAGAATGACAAGCTAGACAACTAGACTTTCAAATTATTGCTAGGCTTTCAGTCTTGAACCCTCTTCCCTCACTTCATTGTAATGTATATTTATAACAGAACTTTGGAAAATAATTTCTGCGAGATTACTTGATTTAGGGTTTGTGAGACCTAAGCTGTAAGTAAAATAAAAAACTCACAAAAAACACAGCTTAAAGGAAGAGTAAGTTAAAAAAACAGTTTTAAATAAGCCAGTGTCAAAGGTAACAATAGAGGTACTTCATTAAACACCGAAGCCTTCAGACCTTTCTACTACAGTGAGGTATTGCAGAGCATCAACTTCCTATGGCCAAGAGTGACATCTATCAAGACATTAAAAAAAAAAAAAGACTGTATTTTCCTCACCTGAAACAGATTGTTCTAATGCCTCGCAAAAAGGGAGAAGTTTTTTGAGTGTCTACAGACTTGTTCTTCCTCCAAAGAGCAGCATTTTCACATGGTTTTCAACAGCACTACATCACTACAAAAATACACTAACCACAGCACATCATTATTTGATGTGGAAATGAAATCACTGAGACTCTCGATGACCTGTCCATTTATCTACTGTGGTTCTTGAGGAACAAAGTCTTGCTGGGTGATAAAGCATTTTTTAGTCTCAAATAGTTCAATAGCCTGGTGGTCTTCACTGCTTCATTAGTTTCAGCTACTCAGCTTCCATGAATAAAAATTAAATCTTCCATGAACAAGAACTAAATAAGAAGTTAAAGAAATTATTTTAAATACATGCCTATCAGCATATCTACAGTAATCCACTGCATTTCTTACAAGCACTAAAGCTATTGGCTTAGGGCAGGCAGCATGGGCAATAAGAAATATCTACCAGATAAAAATAAAGAATTGCCTCTTCTAGAGACTCTTAAGAACTACCTTGACAGGCAGGACAACATTCACATTCTGTGCTGCCAGAAGGCCTAGGAGCTTGCTCAAGAAGTCAATAACACATGCCCATTCCTCCAACACAACATACTTGGATATTACTTGGTTTCCAAGAAATAGTCAGGAATATATCCACAGTCTCTGAGTGTTTTGTAGCTGCCAAATCCTTGGACAGCACCCCTCTTATGCCCTCAAGTGCTCTGTAACAAACAGCAAGGAGCAGCAGCTTTCCCCTTAAGGCTAATAATTATTCTAAAGACAAGCAGTGCCACACCAAACCCAGGCACTTCTGATAGAAGAATTCTTTTGGTTCCTTCACTTCTATACTGCTTTTGGACAAGAAATGCAGTGCACTGCATCTCTCCCCTGCCTGCTTAGCTATTCTAATATGCAAGATATGAAATTAATGTGGCTAATACACAATATTTGCTCTTACTCTTCACTTGTGACAGGAAATCAAAATCTCACATGGCCAAGCTGAATCATCTAAGCTGCTGATGCAATGCCTACCTAGTTATTGATTTACACAAAAGAGGTTTGTCCATTAATACTCCAGTCTGAGAGAAGTGATGATTCTATTTTCTCAGGCCAGAGAAATGCCATCAGCCCTTTGGTGCTCTTATCTAACAAGCCCATTGCAGAATCAGTCACTTGACTCTACATTCCTTTTGTCTGCTTCTGGATTTATCTTTTGGCTCAATTCTATTATTATCTAATAAGCACATTACAGAATTGATCCCTTGACTCTATTCCCCTTTGCCTGCTTTTAGATGACTCTTTCCCTCAGTCAGTTTTCCAGTACCCCATCCTTTGAAACACTGCATGAACACACAGTGAACTCAGAGGACCAGGTGGCCAGGAGCTGCCATTTCTGCTCAATGAGGACACAGAAAGGCAAAACTATGGCTAATGAAGAAGACAGACAAGATTAGCTCTGGCATCAACAAGACTCAGCTTATGGCAGGGAATGAGACACACCTACAGGGCACTGAGAGGTTTGTTCTTTCTGGTTTCTTTTCCTGCCTCCTCAGAAAAAGGACAGAGAAGAAAACAAAGACAGAACCATACATGTCATAGGGAACAGCTGAATCCTCCACAGCTACACCCCAGCTTCTTCATTGCCTTCATTTCTCCACAGAGAAGGGCATAAACTTCAGAAAACAAAGTCTGGGGATGAGTAACAATGCCTGCCAGCACCATGCATTCTGGACTCTGGTTAACTATATTAGAAGCCCCATAGACAAGAATTGTGCATCTTCTCATTAGAAAACAGCACTTATTTTTTGCTCTCTTCCTCTCATAAGAAAGGGAGTTTGATAGCAGCAAAAGAAGATGAGAAAAGGATGTCTGAAGTCTGCAAACAGTAACTGAGTTTTTAATGGTCAGTCACAACCACAGCTTGTAGTTTAGGAGTCTTTATCAATGTCTTCCTTAGGACTTTGTTAGCTCTCTTGACAAAACAGGCACAGGACAGAATTACCCTAAAATCAGCCCTAAACAACATCACAGAACGGGTGAAAATAAGGATTTATGTAAATTTATGTAAATAGATGGTTCCTGATCTTCCCTCCTTTGATAAGAAGGGGCAGTGATGTTCACAGAACATATCTGGCTATGATTAATCTATACTTGCTTTTACAGAATCTGTAATGTGAATAGTAAAAACTACACTTTATTGCAAATGCAATCTGCATTGCTAGCAGTAAGTTCATTTGATTTTATTTGCTTGAATTTTGAAAATAAACTTCCATCTTCATTAGATTGTTTCATCCCAGCTTGTAGGTTTTGATATGAAGTTATAAGAAACAGCTTTGAGTGTTGTGAGCTGTTACTCATGGGGTCCATGGCTGGGGAAGCTGCAACAGAGCTGTGATCAGTACCTTGAGAGACAGAGATGCAGAGAAAACTCAGAAGCAAAGTGCCAACTGCACCCCAAAAGCTTTATTCTTCACTTATCAATCAAAAGGGAAGAGTCATGGTAGGAATAACCAAAGAACACCAAACTGTTCTGCAGTCTACAAACAGGGCTCATCACAACAGAGGTACTGCCTTTACTAGCACTGATGTCACCTAGAGGGAAAAGAAAAGAAAAAACTTACTATGTTTGAAGCACAGAAGTTCTAATTAGGAAAAAAAAGAAAGATCCCCTCAGTTTCCAAGCTTGCCACGCAGCAAAGAAAGCATGGTAACAGCTTCTTTGCAGCTGTGGAGACAAAATAAATCTGAGTAGCACTCTGGGGCTTGGCCAGTTTCTCCCTGCTGGTCACTGACTGCTTTCCAAAAAAAGGGAACAGGGTGAGAAGTCAGTGGAAAAGATCCTTTGCCATTCCTTCCAAAAAATAAAATAAAAGAATCAAAATATAATGACAACATGAAAGGAGGAATAACCTATCGTTTATAAGTAGTCTGAGACGAATTTGCATGATTTTACTCATACATGGAAGAGAAATATCCACATATGCATAAAGTTACAAAACCCTCTCTCATATGACACACCCAACTGTGGTAATGCAATCCCCAAAATTGTAAAAAGACAAGTATCAAACAGCAGTGAAGGAGGAACCTTGTCTGGAATCACACTACTCCAGGCTGCTGCCAGAACATTACCTGGGTTTGGAATACACTCCAAGAACAATCAAGGGCAAAAAGCACAAAGTTCCAGAAGCAAAAGAACTCAGTGTCTTCTGTTCCAACCAAAGCTCAATTTTACATTTCAAATACTTCTACATGGAAAAGAGATCAGATAGTAGAGAATTTTTACTGCCTGTGCTAGCACAGGCATATTGGACAGCTGAAAGTTGGCCATCAGACAAAACAAGCGTTGGAATAAGATGTCGTTTAGTTTTTTAACTGCAGGAATAATTAAACATTGGCAGAGCTTTCAGAAGAGGTGACAAACACACCATGATCTAAGGCTAAGATAAGATCAATTTCTAAGAGAGATGTTTTAATTTATCTTTCAGGAAAGCTCCACAGAGTGCACACGTGGGGAAATCCCACTGGATAACCTCAGTAATCCATTTTGGCTTTGGGACATACAGATCTACAAAGTTTCAAAGACAGGTGGAAAAAAAGGAATATTTTTGCTACTTTCAGAAAGCTTGTAGTACTACAGTTTCAAGAGACAGTCATTGTTAAATGACTTGATTGGAATTCAGTTATCTTTTTCAAAGCTCAGGAAATACCTTCTATCCAAGCAGAAATTACTAAATGCACCGTCTGGGGAACACAGAGGATCTCCCTTCTTCAGATACATCAAAATTTACAGCTGGAGGTGGCCCACTGCACTGACTGCCTATAGAAAGGGCTCTCCAACACAGAACTAAATTGCACTAAGAAGGTTTTTGGCTTTTCTCTGTACTGTGTGTGCAGTTTCCCTGTTGGCATCAGCTGAACATTTCATACACTACAAACACGACGCAGCAGGGGAGCCTTCAGGTTTAGCAACATTTCAGTCCAGCACTCCAGCAGCAGCAGCTGAGTTAAACTTTATACATGACAATAAGTCCATCTACCCCAAAATCCTGTCTCTACAACTTGCAGTGCCTCCACCAGCCCCTTGGACTGCTTGTTGAGATTCTCCTTCACCTCTAATTAACCAACAAAACCACAAAGTCGTGAAGTCTACTCACAAATCCTTCCCTGGCCACCCACAGCAAGAGAGGGAAGCTTGTCAGCAATGAGAGTAAGATGCTGACAAGCATGGGGTCTGTTTCTGTTCCCTCACCCTGTCACATCTCCAAGCAAGCACCCCTAGGTAGCACTCACTAGTTCCCTGCATGCCTTTAGAGCAGAAAATGTCATTCAGGGATGCTCAGTGCTCTCTATTTTTACTCTTCTGACTCTCAACCTCCATCCCCCTAGACCTGCCACAATACTTCAGCTTTCCTCACATCTGTTTATTCACCCCCTGCTTTCAGAGGAAGACAACATTTAGATTTGTTAGGGACAGGATAACACCCACTCCTCATGGAAAAAACTCATAAAAATAACAAAGGCATTCCATATAGACAAGTAAAAGGAAGCATCATGCATTTGCCCCATTCCAATGTTCTCCTAGATTATAGCTGATTTCAGGTGTTTTCCTCAGGTGGATCCAGTCTGCCTACTAAATAATCTTCACTCCTAATCTCCTCCTTTGCATCTATTACATCCCTTTGGGGAAAAAAAAAATACACGCATTTCCTTTTGCATGAAGATCCAGCTCTTGTAAAGCCTGAGTCATCACTTGATATTAGAGGAAAACAGTGAGTTGCTGTTTGCTACCTACCCTCTACAGCCCAACCAGGGTCTTGGCATAACCCTCTACAGCCTTCCCTTCTGGAAACTGAAGAATCCTTTCTACGAGGACTTTGTCTTTTACCTGGAGTAGAAAATGCTAATAAAAGCAAGTCTGATAAATACTGGCTATGATCCATGTGAAATCTTTCACTATAAATACCACAATGTTTCAAACTAATTATGTAAGCATGATATGGAAACAGCCTAGTGTTTGAAATATACCTCTGGATGAGGGTGACTGTTTTTCATAAGGAACAATCACTTTCACCTCAGCTTCCCATTTTTCTCCTTCAATGCAGTCAGCAAACATACAATGATTAAGCTGATCCTTTATGGAAATTCAAGTGGGCTGTGTTTGACAGAGACGCCCTCTCTCAATGAAACTAAACTGTCAGGGGATAAGAAGGACAAGTCAGTCATGAATTAATGACTGATGAACAGGAAATAAGTTGGAGTAATTGGCCTTTTTCCCAAAAAACAAGGATCACCAGTGGAGTCCCACAAGGATCTCTTCTGGGACCAACACCATCCATATTTTAAAGCAAAATCTAGCAAAGAAGCTTAACAGTTACAGACAGAGTTACGACAGAGTTTGCTATTATGTATTAAAGTTATTGAAGGTTGCAAAAGCAATGGCCAAAGATCTGAAGAAGACCTTAATGATATTGTTTAAGTGGGCTGTAAAATAGTAGGTAAATGTACAGAGATGCCAACTAGTATAAAAAAAAAATTATGTACGCAGTAACAAATTCTGAACTAGTTATTACCACTTAAAGGAGTGACTGTGGAACTATCATAGTTCCACAGAAGTGCCAACTCAATGCTTAAAGATCATCAAGAAAAAGCAAGCAGAAATTGAAGAATAAAACCTATTATGCCATGTAATTTTACTGGGTGGGACACACTGAAATACTGTAGCCAGTCCTGGTTATTGTAACCCAACTCCGTTCCTCCAATTCCTGTATCACTGTCTCCAGTCAGGAACACACCTGCAAAAGGTGCAAAGAACACAGCAAGGACAATGTAGGGGATATAGTCACTTCTTCCTAAAATGTCTCTGGAAAAGTCACAAGCAAGGGATGGTAAATAAAGGAAAAAGTCATCAACTCATAAGTCACCCAGAATAGCACGGATTCCCTTTTTCACTGCCTCTTCCAATACAAGAAATAACAAACAAGACATTAAACCAAGCAGGCAGAAAGTTTTAAAACAAACAAAAATAAGTGTTTTTTCCACAAAAAATGTGTTTAAGCCTTACAACTCAGCCACAGGATGTTGTGAATGCTACAAGCATACATGGCTTCAAATACTGATTGGACAAATTTGTAGAAGAAAAAACCCACTGGGGGCTCTAAAAACAAACATCACCTCTAGTTCCGGAAACCTGTGAGCCACAAATTACTGGAGGCTGGGAGAGGCATTTCCTCAATATACACTATGCTCTTCTCCAAGCATCTGTTCCTGGCAGCTCAGAGAAGCAGGATACTGGGCAAGAGGGATCTTTAATGTGACCAAGTACAGTAATTTTTACATCCTTGCATAACTCCCAAGAAAGTGCAAACATGAATCGTGTGCACGTCAGAACTGTAGGCACAGCAAAGGACCAGATTTTCAAAGGCCTAAAGGTCACTACAGTGAATAACTGCTGCAGTCACAGTTTGATAAGGACTTCTCCCAACACTAGAGCAGCTTAGCCTCTCCCAACCACAAACTTGTGCAAATGCATGGCAAACAAAGAGATCTGAATGTAGTGCAGAACGGTTCCCTGCAGCTGTGCACACTGTGGCACTGGCACTGCTGAGGGCATGTTACACCCTGGGAAACAACAGGGCTACTTCAATCAGAAGTGGCCCCAAACGAAATACTTGTCAAGCTACAAGCTGGATCAGTAAAAATGGAGTATCTCACCATCTTTTGCATCTCAGAAGATCTTTTTTATCACACACACACTGCCAACTACTGATATTTAAATAAACACTGAATTATTGATATTAAAGACAGAAATGCTGTTTGTTATATTTGTCCAACATATCCATTTATTTGCAGTTGTTAAGCACGCTTACAAAGCCTTAAATGAAAGGCAGAAGGAGTGAGGGGATGAGAGGTTCTCCTTTGAAGTTTGGGGGGCACCTCACACAGGTCAAGTAGAAGCTTTCTTAACTTTAGCTGAAAAACTTCTCAAAGACTCCATCACACCCAATACCTACCAGCACACAAAGATCTGTGCCCAAAACTCACATCAGGTCCTTGTCAGAGCACCCAAGTTAAAAACAAATTGGCACTATTTCTCATTAAAAAGCCTTGTGCATCTCAAAAACTTCCGAATTTGCAGCCTTCCCTGGTTTGCAGCATTGAGGTTGTTTTGGTGAAGCTTCCCAAGTGTTCAGTCCATGATTCGATACACAGCACGTTCTGCATGCACGATTTGCAAGTTCAGTTCACAGCTACCAAGAATGGAAATCCTTTCCTTCAGTGTCAGTGCCAATGTCACAAACACTATGGCAAGACAGTACAACAAACACCTTGCTCTTGCATTTGATGGCCCTACAAACTCCTCTGTCTAACAGACAGCTGGGGAGATACTGGAGACCTCTCCCAATTTGAGATTTTATTTTTTTCCTGAATAAAGATCGTAGCACTCCTTAATTCCTTGATTGTTTATCCTTAGAGGATAAACATCAAAAGGAGCATTACCTCTTAACTAACGGGTTTAACAAAGCACTAGAGAATAAAATAATAAAGGTTTCTTCTTCCATGGCCCAGTCTGATAAATCTATATTCAAGAGATAACCACTAGTTAAAGCCAAAATACAAATCTCCTATAACTGAAAGCAATGTAATGCAGCTTTTCTAGGGAAAAGCCCCTAAAATATTATTTTTAAAAGACCATAAACCTGTGCATCTGCAACAATGACATAAACTTAAGACACCTTTTTGACAAAGAACCTAGTTTTTCTCTTTGCTACAAAAAATGACAAAACAAAGTAATGAATTACTGCATCCTGGAAGTCTTCATATTTGTGATACTTTCTCCTTCTCTTAAAAAAAAAAATTAGTCACCTACATTTTTCAACTGCAAAGTGTCATCCCTCATTTTTCTCTCTTGTAAAACTAGGAATATCAAAACGCATCAAAACCAAGTGTTGACAATCCTAAACTTTGGTTTAGGATCTCTTTGGTCTCTCATCCTTGTAATCCTAAAGACCAATCAGAAGGTCCTATTTTTGTGGGTATGAAAAACATAAAAGCGCATACATTGAAGTTACACGCTCTCACATGTAACAAGCCCGTGCGTTTTCAAGTCCCTGCAAAGGTATAGTATGTTTCCTAAATAAACCAATTCTGGAATTAAGACCTAAAAATGCTGGAAAATGCATCATACTTATGGTCACGACCAGGAGTGACCTACAGAGGGTTATTAGAAAGATGCGTTCTGTGATTAGTAACACCGGCAGCACAGAGCACACACCCGATCTCACCGCATCCTCCCTCGCCCTCCCCGGCACGCGGGCAGGCTCCGGGCACGGCGGCTCCCGCACCGCTCACCCGCGCCGTCAGCATCGCCACGGCCACGGCCACGGCCACGGCCACGCCGCCGCTCCCACCCCTCCCTCGTCGGGGGGCATCTACCTGCGGGAGCGCCCGGAGCGGGCGAGGATGCTCGGAGGGCGCCGCGGCTCCCGCCCCGCGCCCCCTCCCCGCGGCCCGGCC
>VZRZ01008689.1:393903-423796 GCA_013398175.1 Climacteris rufus
TGCCACGTGCTTGGGACGACCCTGCTTGAGCAGGGAAGTTGGACCAGATGCCCCAGGGGGCTCCCTTTCAACCTGACTCACCCAGATTCACAGAACCGGAGTCACAGGACGCTTCCGCTGGACCCCGTGGGTCACTTGGTCCAACCTCCCTGCTCAAGCAGGATCGTCCCAAGCACGTGGCACGGGATTACATCCAGACCGTTCTGGAGTATTTCCCGTGAGGGAGACTCCACAATTGCTCTGGGCAATCTGTTCCAGTGTGTGGTCACCCACAGAGTGAAGTTCTTCCTCATGTTCAGGTGGAACTTTCTGTGCGTCATGCTGTTCCTATCACCGTGCTCCAGGATATCTCAGCTATCCAGCAGAACCTGTCAATAAACTCTTCACTGCCCCTGGGAATCTCAGGTGTGCGCAGGACCTTCCCTGCGGTGTCACACGTAGGCGGCAGCATTGGAAAACCAGCGCAGCGTTCCCGCAGCAGGACACGGGGGGATCCAAGCCCCAGGCTCCGCTGTGCCCCGGTCACGGGAGCACCTCTGGCATCCTCCATCCCTCCGCGGGAACTCCGAGCTGCAGGGAATGTTCACCCGCAGTGCCCCTCTGCTTCTTGCGGGAGGGATTAAGATGTAGTTCACCATCTTCTCATTAGAAAAGACAAACCTTCAGAGATTCGTTACCTCACGGAGTAATCAGAGAGTATCATCGTCTAGTGTTTCATCTCAATAATTCACACCTTCTTGGCATTTTTGTCTTTGAAAATTATTTCCTGGGGGTTTAAGTTACCAGTTTCTGCATTCATTTTTCACGAAAGCAGCTTCAAAGTTACCCTTTTTTGTGACTATACATAGTCTGGAACCTTGCTGCTGCTGCAGGAAAAAAAACAAAGTGAAAAGGCTTATACATCTTCAACCAGGAAATCTAACTGTATAATTTTTTTAGTCATTTTGTACAAAGACAGACAATAAAAATACACTTCCCAACGATTTATTGAGGTAGAAGAGCAGGAGCATTTTTAAGTAATCATTAATAATTTTAAATGGTTGCTGAAAACTATTTCAGGATGCTGGATTAGTCACAGAGGTCTTTTTCCATCATAATTGTATATTATAGGGATGGACAACCACGTGGAACTTCCCAGCTGGGAATCCTGCTCTAACTAAATGTAAATAATGCAAATTTATGGAATCTTGGCATCCTTGTTAATGTGGGTCTATTAGGATGGCACAGTGCCTCGTCATAATTTGGCTGGATCTTTGCCCTGTTGCAACATAGATGCCAATTAGTTATTTGTTGGTTATGGCCTGTGGGACACCTTGCTCTGGCTCACACCTGTTCACTTCGTGTGCCAGAAAGGAATTCATGCATACAGGAAGAAAAGTCACAGTGAGGATCTGGATAACATTACCTGTCTAACATCTGAAACAATAAACATATTAGAAACAAATCTTCAGTTGTTTCTTTTAGACATAATTGCAAATAATTGCCTTCTGGTTCTGTATTTTAATTTTTAAAAATTAAAATATCTTTCATCTCTCCAAATCAAAAAGCCATTTGGGGATTAATAGGACATTTTATTTGTGAAAAGATTGTGTTTGGTCTGCTTCTGGCTGATTTCCTTCTCTGTTTAATCCCTGTTTAGTATTTTGGACTCAAAATGTCTTCCCAATATTTTTTAAACAAAAGAACAGTGAGGTTTCATGTTCACAGAATAGGAAAAATACTCCTCATTTTACTGATTCTCCCATATTTTTTCCATTTAAACTTGTCACTGAATATGACCTGAATGTGCAGACCAGTCTGAGTGACCTGATTTTTCTTTTCCATATGAGCTAGTTTTCTGAACTTTTTTTTCCAGCTTTAAATAAAAGTGAACAAATCATGAGAGGCTTGGCAGGGAAAAGGGGTACAGATGAACAAGGCAGAGCGTGGTGTGGTGCCACATCCATGCTCATGGTGTT
Source organism: Climacteris rufus (assembly GCA_013398175.1). Classification (NCBI taxonomy): domain Eukaryota; kingdom Metazoa; phylum Chordata; class Aves; order Passeriformes; family Climacteridae; genus Climacteris; species Climacteris rufus. The sequence goes on from VZRZ01008689.1 coordinate 395,862, forward strand.
TGTCTCCAGAAATATTCTGCCACAGCAAAAAAAAAGACAGAAGAGTAATTAATAAAGGCTTATAAAGGGGATGATTCTTATGTTATGTAGACAGACTAGCACAGAGCAGGGGACCACAGAGAGCTGTGTAGCTCACATTCGGATACTCCATTAATGCAGTCTCTTTGCTGTTCCAGATATTTCCTCTTCCTGGCTTCCACCTTGTATTTTCTCCATATGAAGAAGGTCTCAGCGTGCCCTTCTGATTCAGAAGGTTGCTGGAATGATAGTATCAGGAAAAGTTCCCTTCCATTCCTCTCTAGCTGGTTTAAAAGGAGTGTGGTTAGGCAGAACACAGTCTAGTCAAACTCGCTCCATAATGTTTTATGAAATGACAAATTCATCTGCAAGATTTTTATGACTGCGTAGCACACAACTACAGCAATAATTCCTGGAGCTGGAATAAAGATGTGCAGCCTGTGAGGTTAAAACCTCTTTATTCCAAACAGAATAGAAAATGCTAAGTAGTAGAAGTCATTCTGCTGAGCAAGAGAATTTCCTCTTCGAAATGAAATACTTAATCATTTGAATTCCTATTAAATTTGAACATTTGGCAAAATTAGTGCCACATATAACCAGCTGATCACCTGTTTCCACTGTTTCCAAGGCAGAACTGCATCACTAATGCCCCCAAACAAGTATATCACTGCGTCCTGTCATTTGTCATTCCACTCACACTGAACACAGAACCTTCCCTCGCAGTATTTCTGCCCTGTACGAGACAGAGGAAATGGCTTTGGTTGTTCTGCATGTGAATCTGTCACGCACCTTCTGTTAGTGACCCAGTTCTAATGGTATTCACAGACAAGTTTTGGGCTTTACCCTGGAATACTAATGTTTGGCAGTCAGGCAGAAGGAAGGCGCAGCACTGCGGCTGTGGTGCTGTGCCTGTGCAGAATGTCACTAATGACGGGTAATTACACAGCCTGCACGTCATCCCCGTGACTCCTGCCTGCTTCCTAACTCCACTCCTGTGGCAGCATTCTTTTTTCAAGATTCACCAAAAAAAAAAACAAAAAACAAAAACAAACCAACAACAACAAAAACAACCCCAGCATGATACAACTAGAGAATACCACTTACAATACAGGTAACAAAGTAGTCCCACAGAGCCTAGCGAGACCTGCTGGGCAAAGCCTGACTGAGACTAATCCCTGATTCTTTACAGAATGAGGCATCATTTTGTTCAACAAAGTTCAAGATCCCCAGCTCAGGCCTGCCAGGCTGGCCAAGCAATGCATGCTGCCTGCACAGCTGAGGGCTGCAGCCAGGGTACACCTCCCCATCACCATAACTCATAGTTACATAAGGCCTTTTTACAGGAAGGATATAAACAGTCGTGTTTCAAGGAACAAATGAAACACTAAATTAAGGAGGATTAGGAAGAAATTTCCTACAAGCAGGTTTTTCCATAAAAGTACATTATATCATATATTATTCCAGTCCATCTTCATGGGCAGCTACCACTATTAGTCTGTTTTAAGGACAGACTAATGGAATAAACCAACTGGTGTTTGGATGGCAATGACTAGATCTACATATAACAAAATTCCAGTCATAACTGGATATGATTTGCTTTCCAATAGTTATTTTATGTCCATACATCATGAAGGACGTTTGGTTGTTTGCAGTGATGCAGTTTGTCAAAGTGAGAGCTTTGCACTGCTCTAGCCTTGTTCTAGGGATCATATTTACATCTGATAAGGAGGTAGAAGATATAAATACTCAAATATATAACAGAAGTTAAAAGTATGGCTGTGAGGTTTAGGGAGAGCTTAGTGCAATAGCTAAGTTAACACCACTTCCTAGCAACAAAAGCTCACCAAACACATTAGAGGAAGAGACCAAACCTCTTTATAGAGGTAGAGACCAGTGAATGTGCTGCTTTTGTTGTCAGCTTGGACTTTATTGTCCACCAATTACCACAGTAGACCTGCTACCCCTGGGTGTTAACAGAGGACAAGTTACATATGCATAAAAATTGATATATTTGTGAGTTTTTCTGAAAGGTCCAAGAAGAGAAGCATCTGAGGAAGGGAGAGATAATGACCAGCAGGAGTAGATTCAGATCCCAACTGTTGTCACCTTCTCTTTGGCACCCAAACAAAGATGAGATTTAAGAAGGGCCAGGGGAAGATTCCACATGGTTCTACTGTTACTTACAGAAATGCCTCCCAAATAGGAGATGACAAATCCAAGACAGCAAGTCATGGAAATCCAACTGGTGTGCAGTGGAGGCTGGCACTAGGACACTTCAAGAGACTTAAGGTGTCTGTGCTGAAAGAGAACAGTCAAAGAGGACATAGATAACTGAGAAAGGATTTGGAAGCAAAAACAATTCTTGGTTGATACAACAGAGAGCTGAGCCATCTGAGGGATGCAGAGAGAGAAATGACAATGTAAACAAAGGTAATGGGTTAAAAAATACCTGTTCCATGAGTGCTGTGGTCAATTTGCTAACCACAGAATCCTCACAGGACAATGAGTCAAGCTGTCTAGAGCTAATCTGGCATGTATGGGAGTCACTTGTCAGAGGCACACCGTGGGCTTTGACCGTGTCCTCCTTAACATCCATCCCTGCAGTGACACTGACAGGAAAACTCAGCAATGACTCATCTGGTGGTTTCCAGTCACTGCCTTTTAATAGGTTGACCAGTATGATCTCACTGTTACCTTGTGCTTGCATTGTTTGTTTTCTCTATAGACCTGTCAGCTCTTCATTTTGATTACAAGGTGTTCAACATCATTAAAAAAACCAACACAGAATGGTAACACAATGGGGCTCAGAGGCTGGAGGTTCTGACTGAGAGCACTGCCATCCTGCCCTCCCGTTTGTCTCTCTCAGTGTGATACCTTTTTCAGCAACAAGACCCTTCTTCAGCTGTGCTATCAACTGAAATTGATTCAGCCAGAAGCACTGGAGGCTGGAGGGAGCACAAGATTTCTTTTTGCTGGATCATTTTCCCCTGGTTGGGTGCACAACCCTATGTGAGTTGTGCCAGGACAATGGAAGGAAAGGGACAGTGGGTCATGGCCATCCAGAATCCAGTATTGGCACCAAGTACTTTAAAACACTACATCACAACTTTATGCAGGGACATCTGGGCATTATCTCCCTACAGATAATGAATACCCATAATAAAAGTGTAAATTTAAATAAAATAGTATGGATACTGCCCTAAGAAGTAATTCATCGTTCATAGGTGATTGTAGAAAATTCAATCAAACATTAGTAGTCTAAATTAGAAACAAGTTGATTATTTCTGGAGTATAAGTCAAACTGGACCCAGATGTTCTCTGTCACTTGTGAGAGCCCCCATCACACCAGTCAAGAGTTACCCAAACCAAAGCTCCTTCTTTGTAGAACAACTAACAGTAGTTGTTAGTGGTTCAAGGACCCTCACAGTAACAGACTAGCAGAATGTGAAAGGCAAATGAAAGACCAGGCCAAAGGAAGAGCATTCTGTTATGCTTTCAAGAGGTGCTTTCAACTCAGTAATAAGCTGAAATAAGTAGGTTTTTGTCCCCTTTAATTTTGAAAGGCCTAATGTGGGGCTTAAAATGACATTTTTACAATTCTGATTTTGTTGTTTTGGGTTGTAATTTCTTTTTAAACCTACCATTCATTAAAATATCTGCTTTTTTACCCACCACTGACTCATTCTCTTCATTATATAAAATTACTGGTGCTTTTGTCATTCCTGTGCCCTGTTGGAGAACTAGCTCAGCAACATTTGTGTACTCAAATAAAGCAAGTAAGCCGTACTTCATTTTATGATGTATTCCTTACAGCAAGGAAAAAAATAGGAGAAATTCCAGCCCCACCGAAGTGAAGAGGAACAAATCACACCTCAGATTCAGTAGCGTTAAGACTTGACCTCACTGCTTTTTTCCAGAGTCAGGAGTGCCAGACTGAGTCCATCTGGAGTGTCTCCCTTGGCATTCAGCTTGACTTGTGACATGATACATTCAGCCAGGACTCGTGGAAACAAATTCTTAGTTCTGAAGTCTAACATAAAGGAAGTCAAGGTTGTATACTCAGCTGATCATCAAATAACTTGCTCTTGTTACACCTTTAAATGTAGTTCTGCATTTAAAGGAGCTTCACTAAATTAGATAACAACCTGTACTCCTAATTACATTTCTTGTTACAGTTAACGAGAAAAACACTTCCAACCTCTGAGCATGCAGACTCACGCTGAGACATGAGGAACAAACAGATTAATTTCATTAGCACACATTGCCATCTCTAATAAAGCTATAACAGGCCAAATGCTCTAATTTACACTCCTGAAACTCAGTCTCCCTCCAGTCACACTGCTATTACGCTTTCAGGGTGCCAAGAAGGGAAATGGATCTGGCAATTGTCACTGGTTGGAAGCACAAACAATTTTTCCCTTAACCACATCGCTTTGCAGAGTTACCAAGAATATAAAACTGTGAAAGCTTGCTGCAGTCATTAGAGAGATCTGACTCACAAAAGAGGACTCACTCTGTTACAGAGTTAGCTGTCAGTTCACATAGTCACTAAACTAATTGTAGAAGCTGGGAAGTTAGCAACTATCCTTATTTTTTAAACATTTCTTCTGTAATTTTCTGTCAATGGCTCATACCAGAAGGCAATTGCACAGGTAGACGGCTTTTGAGACCTAGTATAGGAGTGTTTGTGGTTTTGGAATAGATGCACGGTTTTGCCAACATCACTGGCCGCTATCAATTAGATCATCAGATGATTATAATTTATTGTTGTGGTGCCTGAATTGCTGTTTATGGCAATACCTCAACATCATGCGTGCTTTAACTCTAGCTCCTGAAAAGATGAATAGAAGTTGCAGGGTGATATTGAAGTTAAAATTAAATGGCAGTAGGAGTCTTAAAAGTACAAGAATATCACTGAGTGCTTGAAAATAGGTTTGATTTTAACAAATAAAGATAAATGACCCGTTCAAGTGTGGGAAAAGGTAAGAAACTTCCTTTAACAAATTTCTCAGTATAAGACATCACACAAAACCAGCAGAGTATACTTTTAGAAAAAAGAATCAAGAGTCACTTCTCAGGAGATGAAGATGTATAGTCAGGATCACTAAAAGCTCCTTAGCCCGAGCTACTTACATGTATTGCTAACCAAAGCCAAGTCTGGGAAATCACAAACATATGACAATTTTCCTTCCTGCTGCTAGAAACTCTGCCTAATCTCCCAGCAAGTGGTCCCATTTGGCTCATACTCAAAGCCTGAAAGCAATCCCAGTTTCCTATAGCTTAATATAATTTGTATGCCAATTCAGTGAGCAGAGGCATTACAAGAACCTCCTGGCATGCTGACACCTCACCAGGGTCGCGTATTTTACTCAAACCGAGCAGCAAGGAGCAGAGCAGGGACTATTTCTGTGCTGTTCACCAGGCTGGCCAGCCTGTCCACTCCTCCCAGAGCTGAAAGTGAATGTTCCTGTTACACATTGGTCTTTATTTTGTCTGAATACACAGATCCAAGTGCCAAGAAGGACGCACAAATCCTTTACATTACAAAGCAGCAAGGATCTCCATGAATTTCAGCCAACACTAGATCAAGGCACATGAGGTGAAGGTGTGGGTAACAAGCCATTAGATTTGCTTCAGTTTCTCCTATAGTTACTTCATGCCTTTTAAAATTCACCTTAATTAAAGTCATTCTCTAAACTTGTCTTAATTAAATTAATGCTGGAACATAAAAATCACTCAGTTTCCACTGATCTGGAAAAGACTCTTTTTAGGCCAGCACGACTTTCACCTTGAGGCATTTGCTAGAGCTAGGATGGGAATCAGTGCTTGTAGCTTATAGAGATTGTTTTATTACCATGCTCATGAATTTGCTCAATGAGAATCATACCACACTTCCACTGTGCCAATGTTTGTATTTTCAAGAAGAAAGGTTAGTAGATAATGGCCTCAGAGTATTATCTGAGAAATCAGTGTTCTATTTAAAACACAAAAACAACAGATGCTGCTTTCCTTATGTCTCTAAATAATTGCAAGGTACTGAGGGGTGCTGCTCTTTACAGTACAACAAGACAATCTGTGAAAGTGGCTGCAACTATTTGTCATCACCATGTCTACCTTAAGCAAAGGTTTATGTTTAGGTGCAAATGCTCTTTGCAGAAAGCAGATCTCCCAATTAAATCCCATCAGGAATTGCTATCAGTGATACAATCAACCATTTCTTGTAGTGCTTGTGGCACTGGTTGTAAGGTACATATGGGACAGAACAACCAGGGTGAACAGCAGCAGCTTTTGAAGGGATCTTGACAAGAGAGCAAAAAACTGGGGATCAGGAAATGTGGACCGTCTTCCAGGGAATGCAATAAAATTACTGTGTGGCAAGGCAAGCCATTAGTCAGAATTAAGCCAGTCAGGCTGAAATAAGAAGCATTTAGTGTCTTGAATTCACTGAAGCCCAAATTTGTGATAAGAGCCCCATGAAACTGCTGTAGAAATTAATCTAATAATTAATAATACTTAATAAAAATCAGGCAGGAGGGGTTAAGGGCAATTGAAATATAGGAGAGCTGTTGTTTTTCTAATTCTAACCCATGTTTGTACTTTCCTCTTTATCCTGTGGACATTTGCAAGCAATAAAAGGGCATTATGTGCTGGTCATTGCATCTGCTTTTGAGATAAATCTGTGTTAGCATTCCAAAGGGTCAAGGAACTCTTCCAGGGCAAACAAATTCTGGAGCACTGATGCCAGATGGTGTGTATATAAAGTGGAAAATGAGAAAAGCCATTTACTGTGTTCCTGTTCCAGGGAGAAATATCACCCAGAAGGAAAGCAAAAGAGGTGAGAAACTACTGAGAAATTCAAGAGACAGTTTTCTCCTTCTGTGTATGTTGTGTTCTTTATATTTGAAAAGTCTAGGTGCATAGAGGAACTGCAATCCTTATTCAGAAAAAATTATTTCAAAATAATAGGAATATTTAACTAAAGAAAGAAGGGTTAAATTAATAACATATATAAAGAATAATGCACTGATTTATGTGTCAGGTTCTAGATTTATCTATACAGCTCACCAATGTATCACCTGTGCTTAGAGAAATGTTAGTCATAAAGACAAAATGTTTTTATCTTGCATTTTTTACCAAACTACAAAAGAGGCAGAAAATAATGGATCAGATTCTTAACTATAAATTAACATAGCTTCAACAAAGGCAAGTAATCAACGTAATTTATCCCGCTCAGGTAGTGACCACTACTGGCTCACTTGCAGTTGTATTAAATGTGTCATTTCCAAGCATGCAAAACAACCCTGCAAATTTTAGAACTAATCAATATTCAAATCTAGTGAAGCAGAGAAATATTTCTTGGAAGGGTTCAAAGATAATTCAGGTCGGTGTAAGAAATTTAATATAATTTTCTTAAATATTGAAAATTAGAATATTTTCATAAATAGCCTGAATTATTGACGACTTTCATCACTTGACACTAAGCCTCAGAAATATGTAACAGAAGTGGAAGTGATCAGTTATAAGCAAAGAGGGAGAGTGTGTCTTAATATTTCTGTGTGCATCTTTCCTGAGCATATTTTATTTGATTATATACATAGAATTTTAAAAACAGTCCTTTCTTTTAATGTCATTGCTTCTCCTAGAAATAAAGGACATAAACAAAGACTTCTTTCTACACAGGAAAAAGAGCTGAAGAACAATGCTGAGGTTTGCTATCACCCTCCTTGCTGTCATAACATCATCCACCTGCCAAAAACATGGATGTCTGGAAGGAGACACCCAAAAACCAAAGCCAAGTCCTGAGCCAGATATGGAAGAGTGCACTCTGTACTCTAAATGTAAGAGTGGTTTCATTTTTTCCAAATATAGTTAAGAACTACAGCGTTGTACAGACTAATTTTTTGGCAGTCCCCCTAATTTCTCAAAATTATATAAGACACAGTATACATCGTATTTAAAAAGCTTCTTTCATTGGCATTTTTCTGCATGCAAACCAGGAGTAAGATTCTGGGTCTTAAAAAATTCAGCTGTAAAACTCTCATTGACATAATTTATTTTCTTTTTAAAATTCTGATGCAGTTTGGCTTTCTTGTAGCTCCATCTGCTTAAAAAGGTTTACAGCAAAAATGATTTTGGTTTATTGTGATTAGGTATAAAAATCAGTTGTAGCAGACACCAAATGGAGAAGGTTGAAATCAAAATTCTATTGTAAGCAAAGTACAGTACTTACTACATTTCTTTAACTCTTTTTTTTTTAATGTTCAGCAGTTTTCAGAGTTAGTATCCCTCGGGATGTGACATCTGGCAGAACACTGGTAAAATTCTTGGGGGTCTCTGGGCACAACTTGACAAAGCACTGTTGATGCCAGTCCACCTCACTAAGCATTTACCCTGCTACTTCTAAACCCAAAAATTAGAGCTTGAGTACATCTTCTAGTTAGTAATAAGAGACTTTATCATATTTTGGTCCAGACCAGATTCATCTTGCATTTTGTGTCTTCCAAATACAGTATTAAAAAGAAAATCCTTATTGCAAGACCTTTGTTTTATTCCCAACAGCTTCCTGTTGCTATGCAGACTTCACAGAGCAATTGGCTCATTCCCCAGTAATTAAAGTAAGCAACAGCTACTGGAACAGATGTGGGCAGCTCAGTAAATCGTAAGTCAGCTTTGATGTTGTCTCTGTCCTGGTCCCACAGCTCTGGGCTGCAGCAGCCACACAGCTGCTGATGCACACTAGGCTGCCCTAGAGACTGACACCCAGCCTAGTTCCCACCACCTTTTCTCTGTACCTAACCAACGTCTGACTCTTCTTCTCCCCTCACACGAGCCCACAAATCCCTAAGTATACACTGTTTATGCCATATTGTCAAGACATGGTTATGTTTTTTCAAGTTTGCTTTCACTAAAGAACCAGATCTAGCAATGCAAACCAGTTGTAAACCCAGTAGGTGACAACCACACTGCACCTCTGTAGCTCTCCAACCATCACCCACCAGTGAATGTGATCTGTAGTGAGTACAGACCAGACTTCTTCCTTTGTTTAGAAAGCACATCAACTAGATTATTAAATCTTACCAAAAAAATGCACAAGAGTCCAGAAATGTAACTTCTGAGAATTTAGAATAAAAATTCTTGTAGTCTTGTGGGTTTTGTAACCGTGAAGAATGTCTCCATAATTAAGATTTTTAGTACCCCGTTAGATGTTAAAGCTGTGAAACATGGCAAGTTATAGAAATAAAAGGATGAAAGTACAAAACAATTAAGCAAAAACAGATGTGCAAAAGTAACAGCTCTTGCCTGCCACTCCCAGGAGAGCAGCACAGTATGTGATTTTAAGTAACTTCAGCTGGGCTGTGGGAAAATCTAAAGATTAGTGAAACCATGAGGCTACAGCATAGACAAAGTTTTATACTATAGTTTTAAACTACATTTTATTATTGCCTGGAATCGTTCTTGCCAGGAAAACTCAAGGCCTCAAAAGTTTACGGAAAGCTTACACAAATAGGGCTGAAATATGCATGGAAACATTTGTGCTGTAGCTGGCTGTGGTAATTGCACGGTCAGAGTCTGTACACAATGCCAAAGGAATGAGTTTCAAACTTAGGCATTAACAGGGCCAAAGGATGCTTTTCTGTGTTTTTCTCCTAATCTCTAGTACTGCATCCACACCAAAGCAGGCCTAGAAAACTGAGGCTGTAGCCCTGATGCTCAGAAACAGGCTTGTTTGTGGCTTTTCTCACCCACCACAGCTGTGAAGATTTCACCAAGAAAATCGAGTGCTTTTACCGGTGTTCCCCCCATGCTGCTCGCTGGATCCACCCCAACGACACTGCTGCTATTCAGGCTGCCCCATTGTGCCAAAGCTTTTGTGATGACTGGTAGGTTCATCTTTTTAATCAAAGTATTTTTATTTAGGTATAAAATGCCCGTGATTCAATGGTGTTGCACCACCTTTTCTCTTGTTCTGCTTCATTTCTTGTTTGCCATCTCTGCTTTTCCCTCTGCTGAGCTACTGCCCCCAAAATAATAACAACACAGGCTGTGAATGCAGAGTGGAGACACCAAGCTGGGTTTAGTGGCTCAGGGACAGCATTGCCCTGCTCTGGGTGAGGATGCAGTGCAGTGACATCATGACAGAGGAGCTGCTGCCACGTTGACAGGCACTAACAGCAGCAAGGGCCTGCCCACCCTTTGAAAAGTCCATGTCTGTGAGGTAGCATTTATGCAATTAGCATTTTCAATCTGAATACTTGATCATGATACGATACATTTGTTTTGTATGTACAAAATGCACTGCAAAACCAGGAAAAAAATCACTTCATGTGGGATTTCAATTCATTAACATAACAAATTTCCTTCATTTCTTAATTTTTTACCCTTGACCTTCTCCCTTCCACCATCACACTCTCTAAAATCTCTTCTAAAAGCCTGAATACCAGAGACAATTGCAGCCAAGTAATGCTAAAATTATTAATAGTAATGAGCAGCATAATAGCATTTAATTTTGTTTCCCAAAATACAGCATCAGGCAATCACATTATTTTTTGAGTGCAAGTCACATGTTGGGACAACCCAGCACCCATCTGTCCTTACTCTTGGGGCAGGAGCATTATATGCATGTAGGGTACTGACATTCTTCCAGTCATATATATCCAGCATATATTTCTCCCTCCCTCTCTCTCTCCTTCCCTCCTCGTTTTGAGATGTTGGATCTTAAATAACACCATCATGGGACATATAAACTCGGTCAGCACCTTGTGAATGTTGTGCCCAGTCACTGGAGTAACTTGTCTGTGTGTGAAGCACAGTACAAACACCACAGGCTCTTTTCACACTACAGGATTATAACTGCTAGCTTTCCATGAAAGTAATGGACTGTGAATGTCTGAATCCCTTAGGCTGCTCTGAAAATAATGGAAAACTGTTATGATACTTCTAAAAATGTTATAAAAGAGCTTTTCTTAAAAGTACAGAAAATACAGAACACAGGGCATGGTAGGGTTCTCTAGGGCTTCTTTCTGCTGTGCTTCCCCTGGTGCTTACATAACTTGAATATTATTGACATGTGGATCCATTTCCATTCCCTCCAAGGGTAAAGTCATGTATGGAGTGCAGAATTTTGGTAGGATTTGTCTTTAAATATGTCTCCATTGCTTAGTGCCAGAGAAGGAAACACAAAGCATAGCTTGGATTTGTAATGGAAGATAGTGAGAAGGGCTGATGTATTTCTTAGCTTCCCTAGAGCTTTCTCTAGCAATGAATTTTATTTCTGTGTCAGGAAACTTCATGTGCCTCAGGAACAGATTTGTCATGTGCAGTCTTCCTAAGTTTTGGTAATTTTCTAAACTGAATCCAGATTATTGGCCTCCTTGAAAATAAGGACTGAGACCTTGAATTTCCCTCAGTCCTCAGAATCTTAAAGCTCAGAACCAATTACCAAATTTTGCATTGGATATTGAAGCACTGGAGTTACCAGTGAGCTTTAGAATAGATCTAATGGGCAAATTAATATAATACCAGTATCTAAAACAAATGTGTCCCAAAATAAGTAGCATGAAAAGTCATTATCAAACTGTTGTATTGAGGGGAAAATGTAAAGATGAAAGACAATGAGCACTCTAAGTTTAGTTTGCATTCATGAATTGGTTTAAACCAGCTTTAGTGTATATGAGATTCATACCAAAGTGTATATCATGGCTCAATATTACATTGCAAAACCCTCACTGTCTCCAGGGCTTTGCCAGAACCTGCAGGTAAACAGCACTTTCAACTTTTGTTGCTGGAAAGTGTGGTGGGGTGACTGAGAGCTGCTGCACAGGAAAAATGGACCCTTTTCCAGTGTGAAGTCTCCTGGCAGGGAGGGAATCTGCTCTAAACAAGTCCTGAACAATGATCTATTGCCCCTTTTGGCATCCCAGCTGCCTGGCCTGAATCAAAACTGTCCTGGCGGCCCCTTACCCTGCGCGCTGCTCCGTGCGCCTGCCTAATGCCAGTGACAAACCATTCCCTCACCCTGCTGAAGGCCTGAGGCTAGAAAAGAGCCTGGACACAATTCCCACTCTTTCTGGTGATTTAAAGTAACATTTTTTCATGTTCTATTCACTGGAGTCCCTTTAGCATGCTGTAGCACTGCTGGTGATGTGACCTACTTTCTCTGCATACTGTGAGTGTGCCTGCTGCATACTGTACGTCTTTGTGGCCAGAAATGTGCAGAGTATTCTGAATGAGCAGTGATTTAATTTAAAAGAAATTCATCTGACTAGCTTGGGGCCTTCCTTTTCTTCCTATTGTCTTAGGATTCCTTGCTCCCACTAGTTCTTAAACTATTGCTTTTGAAAGAGCCCAATGTACAAGTCATTTTCTCATTCACCTGTGAAAGGGCCCTGTGCCCTATAAAAGAGAAACAGCTAATTATAAAAAATACAGGGGAAAAAAGCTTTAAAATAAAAATATCCTGCTCATTGTGCATAGGGAACTAATATGTTCAGGGAGGGTCTTTTAAGTATCTATGTTTCTGACAGGTCTTAACTAATGTTTGAGGAAACAATTTATGGGTTTCTGGACAGCAGAAATTAGACTTTTCACAAATCACAACTTTTCATAAACTTGACTTCATAATTACTTCCATTGGGATAAAGAAAAACTCCTAACAATGGAGTTATGCTTTGCCACCTGCTTATAGAACAAACCACAGTCAAGTAATAATCATAATTAGGAAACATTTCATTTGACAATTCACTAAATAATGGTGAATAAAAATAAAAACTCTTTAATAAAAAGTGTACTGCAATGTCCAGTTATTGCAGTTCTGTGACCATGTGACAACCCACATATTTCATCTAAATATTTAAGGATGCAGCCTTCATAATATCAAAATAGTTCTGCAACATGACCCTGAAGATTAAAAATGACAAACAGAAAATATATCCAAAAGCAGTAGTTACAAATACCATGCTGAACAATGCTAGCTTTTTGGAAGCTGTACCTCACTGTTTTGGCACTCTCAGTTCCTGGTGTGAATAGTCCTCCTGAAGCCAAAGAGAATAAATTTAAGTAGATTTTAACTGATTTGCAGAAAGAGGCCCTTAAAAAAGCTAAGAGACAAAAAGTAGAACATAGAAGAGAAGTGGAAGGGAGGAAATAATGTAGGATAATGATCAGTCCTGGGATCTCTCATTATGTAGACCAGCCAGAACTCTACTCATTCCAGGCCATTTATAGGCTTTTTTCTCCTTTACCACTTACAAGTTAAAAATAACTTAGAATTTAAGATTTTAGACCTATATCCTACAAGATTCTTATCTTTCTCTTTCCTTTTAACTTCTTTGAAAATGTCATTCTGAGGCTGACAGCTTGCTAGTTGATATGATTTTGTTGTTTGTGGAATTTCCTTATTTCAGTGCACATTCCTCATAGCAACTCCCCTGCCCAGGAAACATCATTCCTTTTCTCCCATCTTAATTCATAAATGCCAACTTTCCCCACATCTCCCTCAAGTGACAGTTCACCCTTCGCATACCTGTGCTCTGTCACAATAGTGAACAGCAGCATTCATGGAACTCCCTCCCTCCCAGTATTTCCTCCACTCAGTAACATCACATAACCAAGCAGAAAACACCCACAACATGAGCCCTTTGCCGAAGTCTATGAGTATAAAAGGTAGTGAGTCAACTGGTTAGTTTTCATGGATATTTAGATCTTTCTGGCCAGCTCAGAGTTTATGTACATGTCAAGCTAAGATAATGTGCACATTTCTTGAAGATCTGTTGCTAAGCTGCACTGTAATCACACCACATTACTAACAGAGCCCCTGGACACCTTTCTGAGATGAATCTGAGTCCACAGAAAAATGTGAGAGAAGTAACTGTATCTTCCACACTGATCTCCATGAAGGTATGAAGCCTGCAGAGATGATTCCATATGTGTTCGTAACTGGCTGACGGACTGGGAATGGGATGAAAGTGGAGAAAACCACTGTAAGAATAAGTGTGTTCCATACAGTGAGGTAAGAAAACCTGACCAACTGAAGCAGAAAATATGGCATTGGAAGTTCTTTTTTTCCCCTGAATATATGGGAGTAAAATGCCATTGGTGAATTATTTTTCCTTCAGCAGTTTTGAGCCATACCTGCATCAGACTTTTAAGCACAAAAAATTTCAAACATTTATATTTATCTACAGCACTTATTCTAAGTATATCTACATTTAATTAATCACTATTCATTCCACTTATGAAACAAAAGTTCAAGCAGCAGTGGGATTTAGAAAGTGGAAGATAAATTTTTGTTCATATGGAGACACTGAGATGCATTTTATAAGGTTCCTTACACAATGTGGGGCTCTATACACCTCTTTCTCTTTAAATTGTATTGAATGTAAAGTCCCAAAGAACTAAGGAATTTTTGAAGGTTTTAGGAATCTTTGCCCTTTTCTCTATTTTACATTGTCCTTCTCCATCCCATCTTTCTGAGAATGTTTAATGGTTGGGATAACTAATTTTATGAGCAGAAGTGTGTAAAATGAGAACTGACAAGACTTACAGGAGCAAGGTTGCTGGAACCTGATCTACAGATCTTTCAAGAGTCAGGTAGGATTTTTTTAGTGTCTCAAGTGAGTTTAAAATCAGAGTGATATAACTCAAATATATAGTGATATAGCTCAAAACTGCTACACTTATTTGAATATTTTTAACAGTTGAATTTCACTGAGTCCATGAAAAACTGTCCAAATTGCAGAAATAAACAAAATTTAAGTGAAGTGCTTAGGGACTGGTAGTAAGGCTTGCAGATTCATTGTTTTGAATTAAATTCAAGTGCATGTACTTCCAGAAGTCAGTTCAGCAACTAAGTGCAAGACACAGTCCAGTTAGTGCAGGATTGCTGCCTGCCTTGCAAAAGTGACACTAATCAGCAGGCTCAGGAAGGTGGCCAAAAACAAATGGGCTGTGGAAACTTACAGCTTAGTTTCCCAGATGTGCTAAATCATCAGTAGTTCCAGATGAAGTGAAAAACAAAATTATAATCTCCATAAATAATCTCCAGTCTCTGTTCAAACTGTCCCTGATTCAGAGATAGGAGTTTTTAACCTTGAGTTCCCTTTTACTTATTTCTTAAAGAAAATATACCATCTGCAGGGAAAAACATGCAGCAAATCCTGAGGTCTTATCACTTGAAGCCAGGCACAGCCATTCCTAAACTAAATGGAACCACACCCTAAACTGCCCATGTTTTTCACCAAAAATAGGCTTGCTTGGTAAGTAAGCATGAAGATGAAATTTCTGCAGAGAAATAAAACCCCACACATTTCCACATATGAAAATTACATGATATACAAACACTAGACTCCCTTGGTTTGGACTCTACTCATGGAAAAGAAAGATACTGTTACCCAGAAGCACAGAGGGTTCTCCAACGTCAGAGTGTTGTGGACAGATCCTTACTTTTTTCACGTGGATGAGCAATCAGCTGCTGTACATGTGACATATTCAAGTGGTCCTAATATGCAAGTGGTTCTAAGGCCCATTTGGGACAACTGCTGAAAAAAGGACAAATGCTGAATGTTAAGGATGCACAACTGACCAGTTTTAGCCTGGCTAAAAGGAGGCACATTTTGGTGTTATTCTCTCAGCTGGGTGCTCCCCAAGCACTGTTAATGCACGGACTAGAACATTTTCCAAGAAGCTGAGGTCAAGCAACAGCGCCCAGTGGTCCTGCTGCCTGGCCCACAGTTTCAGTTATTAACACTTCTACTCCTTAATTCCCAAGGCTTCTCCTGCGACCACTCCCATCCCCAATTTCATTCTTAGCTTTGCTACTGGGAGCACCTAAAGTTTCCTTTTCAGAAACAGAAAAGATTGAACTTCAACCACAAGCACGTGGGGAAAATGCAGGCAAGATAAAGTGTACATACTGCCTGCTTTGTGTCTGGACACGATAACTCTTAAGCCAATAGTCTTTAGACAAACTCAAGCTGAGCAGGCAGAAGGTTTGTCACCATGTGAGCTCAGCAAACAAGCAGTATCTGTTGTGTGGTTGACAGGTCCTATGACACAGGACTTACACAACGATGTAGTACCAAGAACAGAACAGATTCTCTTGATGAGAATATAAGAAGCTGCAATTTGCAATTTCCTGAGCGAGAAGGGCCATTGCCCCACTGGACAAAGCACTTAGGAAGCTTGAATAAAACTTACTTTCTTCTAGCAGTTACTAAATTATGTCTCTTCTCTTTGCCTGTGAGGTCCTGCCCAGCCACGACGTACATTGCAGCAGGCACAGTGAGATCCCTGGGAGCCGTGACTCCCCTGGGCTGTCTCTGGCCTGTAGATGAAAAGGTTCCCATATTCAAAGCCCTGTCTGGCACTTTCAGCACTACTCAGATTTCGAGGCATGTCAGAGTGTCCTGACATGCTACAAGTTGTACAGGCTCTCACACACAGCTTTGGACTGTCAGCCCCAGAGAGCTGCTGGGCTGTCAGCCCCAGGGTGCAAACAAAGGCTGGCTGTTGATCCCTGAACTTTGTGTAACCACTTGCTCTCACAACAGGCAAATCGCTTTTGCCAATCGTGGGACTGGATAACATTTTAAGATACCTCAGAAGAGATGAAGCATAGCACACAGCAAGACAGTAAATGAGTGCAGACAATGTTTTTACAACCTAGTACCAATTTTTTTAAAGTGATAAATGTTCATCAGCTTGATACAAACTGATTTTAACTCAATTATTTTTAAATGTAATTGAGGCATTTCTTATTTGACACGCAGATGTATGCAAATGGGACTGACATGTGCCAGAGTATGTGGGGGGAGTCCTTTAAGGTGAGCGAATCCTCCTGCCTCTGCTTGCAAATGAACAAGAAGGACACAATTGCAATCAAGTATCTCCTCTCCGAAAGCTCAGAGGAAAGCTCCAGCAGCAGCAGCAGCAGTGAGGAGCATGCCTGCCAAAATAAACTCCTGAAGCTTGAGAAACTAAAGGGAGAGGAAGGTGAACAGACAAGATAAATGCTAGTGGATGTATGTCAGGACAAGAGAAATCGTCATGAAGGCTGGGCTCGGGGCATCCTGCCAGCCTGCTTTATCCCTTGCTTTCTAGAACATAATAAATCAATGGCTGGATGTATTAATCTTTCTCTGATGTTTTTGCATCACAAAGCTGCAGACAGGTTAGCACAGGTGTAATCTTGTGACTTGAACTGAACAGCTACAAGCCTGAAGGAAACGTCTAGGGGTTGACTTTCAAAGAGAAGAGGCACAGGCAGCCCCTGCTGACTTAAGGTGGAACAGTGAGAACTGGAGACCTCTGGAAGGTCATGTCCTGCCTGCCAGTAATGCACCACATCTTCAACCCAAACCCTTCGTTAGCACAGGCACACAACACTCCTGGCATGAGTTCCTGTGTGCCTGGCTCTGCTCAGATAAAGAAGAAATCTTCAGGCAGAAATAGGTCAGTGAGCCTGGCTACTGACCACTGAAAATGTATTTATTTTGAATCTTAAAAACGGGGGATTGTGGTGCACCAGATAAATCCCTGGATCCAAGTATTGTCAGTTTACAGCAGGCACAGTCTGTTGCACGGGGCTTTTACCTTAAGCAAGAGCAGTAGAAAAGTCTCCTACAATTTAAAGCATCGTTTGGAGTGCAATTATTCCCACTGAATTATTCCAAACAGAGGGATCTTTGACAAACCAAAGTGTCAGGGACAGTCCCAGTCGGGTTTCTCCCATCAGTAATTCTGCTTCCTAGCATCACTGCTACAGTCAAACTAAAACCAAAATCTGCAGCAGTCCCAGAGGGATTTGTCAGGTAAGGATGAATGAAATCCTGCTTTCAATTATGCATCCATACTTCTCCTGGCATCACTGTAGAGTGGACAGGTCTGTGCCACTCTGTACAGCCTTTCACAGTGCCATCACCACTGAGAAACCATGAGAAGGGTTGAATTTGGGGGTCACATTATCAAATTGTGACAATCAACATCATCTTGGCGCTTCTGAAGGATCTGGTCGCCTTACAGCATTTATGGATCTGGTCCACAGTTAAAACAATGACTTGGCACATCCTGTTAAACTGGGAGAATCTTAAAAATCCAACACACTTTCTTCACTGAGCTGTTTATTTATTGGAAGGGTTTCACACAGCTGCAGTAGTAATGCTAAACCCGTTAGGTCATGCTCTGCTTCCAACCAGCTTCTCAGTACGTTTAACAATGGACTAATTCCTACCAGTGCTGAATTGTTTTGAAAATGATACTTTGCCACATCTGTATTTCATGCTAACTCAATTTGTCAGTTCTACTGTTAGAAAAGAAAGAACAAGAATTTAGTCTTCTGTAAAGCTTTGGCAGTCCTTTTTCTCCCCTATTTCTTTAACTCTGTTCTTTCCTGTCCTTCTTTATTTCACCTGAATCAGAGCAGAAATTTTCCTGCTTTTTATTTTCCTCAAAATTCAAGAATTAATTATCTTCTCTCACTGCTATAACACCAACTTTTTCTGTATCACCATGGACAAATATTTTCTTCATGTTTTTTGTTAAGTATAGCACTATTGTTTCTGCCTGTCTCTGCTCTTTTTCTTCCCATTCCACTTTATTCCACTTTGCTCTAGCTAAGTTACTCTTGAAACCACTCTCAACAAACAACTCCACCATGCTTAGTTTCAGGATGACCCATAAGACTGGTTATTGCATGCTTTTGAAGACCATTGGGTCCTACAGCAAGATAAAGGACCAAGAAAGACCATTTTGCTCTTATTTTGTGACCCAAATAATTTTGCAGAGCTACAATATTTCCTCTTTGTCATCTGTTTTCAAGGACAAAAATTCAAGAACTTCTTGTCCCATACCTTTGGTCAGTCTTTCATTGATCCAGATACGTTTTTTCAAATACAGTTTATCACCCAGGAAGACTTTCAGTCTCTATTTAAAATTCCAAATAATGGAGAATTGTCCAGTGCACCTGACAATTCATTTCCTCCGTGTTAAAGAACATGTTTAGTTTAACATTTTTTGTTTCAGTTTTCAGACTATGTTTTTTTGCTAAAGCCTATGTATTAAAGAGTTCTTCAGTATCAGCATTGCTTTTCTGCTCAGCAGAAAATACCCTGGGTCAAACTGCTTCTTAGCAGTGAGCTCTATCTTGGCTCTATTCAGTTTGCATGTGTCACTGTAAGTCATTCCCTCTCTCCTTAAATCACACTTATGGTTCTGCTCTGTACCTTCTCCAGTCATGAACATCCTCTCTAAACCATACAAACCAAAGCCATGCTCCATGCATTATTTGCAGGCCCCCAGTGACCCTGTGTTACAACTCCTGCTGGTACAGTTTTCCACTGTGCAGCTCCCTGGTCCCAGAGGTGTGAGCAGTGATCTCAGATCTCAGGCTCGTTGCTTTGCATTTGCTTGTATTACAAAAACTTCACATGACTATACCAACCTTCTTAAGCCACT
Organism: Climacteris rufus; assembly: GCA_013398175.1. Classification (NCBI taxonomy): domain Eukaryota; kingdom Metazoa; phylum Chordata; class Aves; order Passeriformes; family Climacteridae; genus Climacteris; species Climacteris rufus. Next base: position 415,329 of record VZRZ01008689.1, read on the forward strand.
GTTTGCTCTGTCTAGTTGCTTCATACACTCAGTAATTTACACCTGAAACAACCTTTGTGACACTCAGAAATGCTATCTGTGGAGATTTAAAATTTACAGAAAGACTAGCATAACTCAGGTAAGCAAAATGAAAAATAACGCCAATGGCTGAAAAACAGACTACAACAACAAACTGTGAAGGAAATCAGGGAAAAGAAAGATCCAAGCTACTGGTGGCTGCAGACATCCCCAGCTACTGCTGCCCTGATTAGGTAGGTGCCTTTATGCATCACAGCCCAAAAACACGTCCTGCCTCTGCAGCCACGCTGGCCCAGACCACTGACATGCCTCTGAGTTCAGTGACACTAGGCTTGACTAAGATCTTTATAAAAATGTCACAATGGTAGATCAAATGCTTTGTGAAATAGGTTGTGAAATCTGTTCCTACACCAGTCTGAGGAAACAGACTTACAGCCCTTATCAATAAATTAAATTGGGCTTATCAACAAGACAATGTTGACAAAAAAAAAATTATTGCCAATTATTGACTTATTTATGACCTGGCTAAGAATCAGCTTTTGTACTGTGCTACTTGAGCCTGGTGTCATGTTAACCATAACACAGCCAGCTGGGTCATCCTGATTGCTCTGTTTATTTAATTTTGTTTCCTTAAACATTGGCAGAATACTGTGAGTTTTCTGAAATTTCACTGATATGCCAGGAGTTCTTACAAATGAGAAATCTCACGACAGTTCTGTTAGAGTTCTTTAGTATATGTTACTTGAGCCTATTGCTTTAAAATTATGAATGTTACTTATGATGAACCTCATCCTTAATTACTTGCAGACTGAAAAGGATTCCATCATACTTCTGTAATACAAATGCTTCACCCAGCATATGTTTCAGTGCTAAGCATTATTAATAAAACTTGCCCACTGTACCTTGTGCCATTGAAGGCTTTCTTCCTCAGGCCACAATTTCCTGTAGTACCTTTAGTGTCCTCTCTCTATTTTTATAGTTCATAATTCTCCATGGATATTGATTGCCATATAGTCTTCCTTTTTAAAAAATAATGAACATCAGTAATTATGATATTTTCAACTTCTGTTGCATTTTTCATGTGCAGTTTTCACTCAGAATATTTCATAAATATTAATTAATCTTCAAAATATATCTGAGAGGAAAATAAGTAGTGAGAAGCAAATTGTGTCAATGGGAGAGAGTCACAAAGACATTTATCTGACCATTGCAAGTATTGCATAACTAGGACTAGCACAGACAAGTCCTGTTGCAGAGCCTTTTTTGACATTGCAAATGAAGCTGCACTTTTTAAGATAATCCTTGGAAAAAAGTTATGTTAAGTTATTATGCAAAAATTGTAGAGAAAGAGAATTGTTCAGGTTTGAAAAGACCTTTAAGGTCATTGAATCTGGACATGCTCCAGGCTTTAATGAAATAAAATAGTGCAAAAAAACTGAGCATCTAAAAACCAAAACAAATTATTAAACAATGGCTTTCCATGTACCTTGAAGGATAATGAAATTATACAAATAATAATTGTTGCACTGTATAAGACAAATAATGTCGAACAGGCTAATTTAGCTTGCTGAGAGAAAAACCAGCCTGAAAAGAAAGGGAAAGCTGTAGATTAGATATGGCTTTTCAAGTTTTTTGATAACATTTGATGCAATATTCTGATAAGCAATTGGAGAAAACCAAAGTGCAAATGAAATCACTGTAACACTGGTGCATAACTTGTTTAAAAATATATTAAAAGATTACTATGAGTATGTTGTCATTAAACTCAGAGAGATCTTCTGTCAGTAATCCCAAAGGGTCTGTTCTGATTCTAGTCAACCCTTATGTTTACTTGCAATGAAGTAGAGATTTTGCAAGCACTTTGAAGAACAAGATTAGAATAAAAATGATCTTTCTGACCAAAGAACTACACCAAGCCTCCAAAGGTTAAATTCTAAAAAAAGGAGATGAAAAATGGTTGCACTGAGGAAAGGTAAATCATTGGAAAAAAATCACCCAGGGAAATACAAGACAAAGCAGCAGCAGAGCGGCCAAGGAGCTGCAGTGTAGGAGCAACCTATGCCATTTACAGCTGAAATGTTACACTGTGGAGGAGTTTTAATCTTTTAAGGCTTCAGTGTATGCAGAGCCCTGGAAGTCCTGAGTCACCAAGCCAGCAGATGCAGGGCCCACAGACATCCTACCAACAGTTACTCAGAGCTGGTGACGTCTCTCACATTCCAGCGAGGCGCTGCTTCTGGAATGACCCCGCTGCATCACACAGCCTGTGGAATGTGGTGGGTATCAGGCAGAGTTTAACTCTATCCATCTTTCCAATGACATCGGCTCACAAGCTCTGTCAACACAAGTGCAGTATGTTCTAGGAGAACAAACATGCTCCTGGTATGTATCTAATGCCTATAATTTAAAAGGAATAGCATTATCTGAATTTATGCACATTTTCTGATAATAATACTTCAATTTTTTTCTGTTTCAAAGGTTTGCATAACTTGGAGTTATTTTTTTAAAATGCCACGTGCTCTAGACAGCTCATGTCTGCTGTGTGTTTGCTCTACATTATTATCCAAGGAAACACTGATATTTAGACAAGAAGAGTTAAGTAAAAAGTCCAAAAAGCATTAGGGTTTGGATTACAATTTGAAAGATTGACAAACTTTACTAATGGCAAGACTGCATTCCCCCATGCCTGAAGACTGATAATTCTCAAGCACAACTCATTTTTCCTTTTGGAAAAAAAGACCTGCACCTTTGATACCTTAGAGAGCAGATCTAATTCAGTGTGAAGCTGCAGGTCAGCTCTAGACTACAGTGAAAAAAGACCCAAGCTTTGAAATCAATCATCTGCTGCAGATAAGTGTGAGGACACAGTTAGGATCAGACCTCAACAATCTGGCAGCTTTCAACATCTCCAAGACAAAGTTGCAGCGATTCCTTACTACTGAGATTTATCTTCACAAAGAAATGGGGGAGGAAAGTCTCTCTGCTGCTAAAGGGAAGTTTTGCTTCCCTTTAGCTACTAAAAGCATATCTCTCCTGCCTCTGTTTTGATCACCAACTGCTATCTGAGTCCTAATACTATTTTGGCCTCCTTCCTTGGAAATGCAGTGAGGTCTCTGAGGAGTTTGCCTTGGTTCCCCTCTCAGCTGTGACTAATTCAATGTTCAAGCTCTTGAGTTAATTCTCTCATTAGATCACTTTCCTTCTTCATGGAATGATTATTCCCATGGGAGAAATGAGAAATACTAAAACAATATTGTGCTAGTATCTGACACACTGCATCCAGGATGTTTACTTTAAATCAAATTGCCTGGAATTGCTCCAGATCTATGGCTTAAACACAAGAATCTTCTAAGTGGTGGGGAACCGTAGCCACGCATGTTGCACAACATTCCCTGTTTCACTGGAATTCCTCCAAACTTCCTGCTAGGTGAGTGTACCCAGAACACAAACCTCTCCACACAAGTAGGTCAGATGACACGATCCTTTCGTTGCTAGGGCATACTGTAAGACTGAAAAAGGTATTTTCCTCATTTTATTATTTTTTATCATGCACCGATCCCCTTTCCACCCAACACTATTGTGAAGGCAAAACCTGGAGCACACGGCAGTGAAATATTGCCAGTGCTCCTGAAATCACAAGCCAGTATCTGTGCGTTACTCACTGAGAATGTCACATTCCCTATGAAAGTTCTTATGGCTCAGATGTGTTCCCCACTGTTGCTGCCTGACAAATGGCTCCCCAGGGCATGGCTGGTCACTGGAGGGCCACACCTCCCTCAGCTGGATGCCAGCACAGCCTCTGCCACAGCACCTTTGGTGAGATGTGGATACTCAGCAGTTTCTCAATACCCACCTCCAGAATGCTAAACAAGTCCAGACTGACAACTCTGATACCAGGCTGTTACCTTAATGCCACCTTTACCTAAAGCCATGTTACACTGAAAGTAGTAAAAATACTTAATTACAAATCTCAAAACAGACAGAAAGTTCACAAAGGCTTCCGAGGAGAGGAGAGGAGAGGAGAGGAGAGGAGAATTCAGCATGGCACGTCTCTGAGCTTTACAGTTTCCCAAGCCATTAACAGTTCAGCTGAGAAAGGGACAGACCCATCACCACCTTCCTGGTAGTGTGAAAACTTAAATGTTTTCACACTGTAATGTGTGGCTGCCTGTGCAAAAAAAAAAGTAGCTTTGGGGACCACTTTTGCTCTGTCTTTGGGTCAGTTCCAGTTCAGACCTCTACCCTACACACACATACACACATATACATCGAGATTCATTAACCCTCACAGGAATGAAGGTAATAGCTCTTGGGCCTGGCCCAAACCTGTCAAGAGAGAGTGTTCTCATGCCTGGGTTGAGTCTGGAAAATGTGTTATCTCCCTGTGAAGTCCAGTGCCTTTATCCACTGAGATAGGAAACATTCAGACCTTGAAGGGAAGCTTCTTTATCAACTAAAGCTTATGTATCACGTGAAAGCATAAGCTGACAACAGGTTTATGCAGGTATCTAATTAGAATATAGTGCCTGTAGCTCATTAGAGGCTTTTGACTGAGTAGACAAACATGATAGCCAGTTGTGATTAACACCATTGGGGTGATAGTGGGGTGTCAGAGGTTGGGGAATTGNAGAAATCCCTTAGAGCCTGTTCTTTCCTCCACGTTGCAAGGGTGAGGTCCAGCAGCCTGCCTTGTTTACCCCTGCTAGGGGCTGCACAACAGCACTCCACCAACTGCATCAACAGACTGCTGACCTGCAGCATTGCTTTTGGGCATGCAATGGCATTCAGAGTAAATGGGACATCTGGGAAAAACCTAGACCTTAAGAGAGACAAGGTGTCTTTGAAGTGTAAGAGATGTAGCTTAGTGCACTACAGGTACTTCTGCTCCTCATGAGCTCTTGGTAGCTCTGCATTTCTGCAATTTTGGCTTCCCTGGGAGAAGTTTGAGTTCAAATCCTTATGGGACTTAGGAAAGTGGAGCAAAAATGGTTGTATCCTATAAAGGTTTTGTAACCAGCACACCAAAACACAAAGCAAGCTCTTTTCTTTTTTGGTTAGGCAGCCTAACACCTCTGCTCTGATAGATCAAGTGCATTGCAGTACAAGTAGCAATTATTGTGGGTAATTAGTAACAAAAATGGCAACTGTCTGTACCATTGAAAATTTATAGCAGATGCCTTAGCCCAGAGGACAAAGTGCAAAGATACAGTTTGGAATAAAAAATGAAGATTTCATACCCACTAAACTGCAGGAGGAGTTTGACCTGGCACATTCTGGTTGATTTTCATGGGAAGTGGCTCCCTATCACAAAACATCCCATGGGATTTGAGGCACCTACAAATAGTCAAGATCTGAGTTTCATGTCTCCTCTACAAGAGAGAATTTTAGCAGCCAAGTATGGTAAGGGATATTAAGTCAAAATGGTCACCAAAGCTGCAGGTGTAATGGACAGGTTCTCACAAGCAGCAGTCAGGCAAAATTGCACATTCAAATCAATTATTTCTCTTTTAGGTTTTGGGGTGGGTCGTTTTGGTTTGGGGATTTTTTTTTCCTAAGATTGAAAGCTCTCTGTATGGAGTTCAGAAGAGAAAAAAAGACAAAAAACCTTAAATCATACTGTAAGAGAGGAGAGGTTCAGTATCTGCACAGGCAACACCTTTCAACCTCCCGATTTTGTTCATGTTCCAATACGTCACCCTGCGGTCCCGGTTTTATTAATGCTCCAGCACATCTCCCTGCAGTAACAGCGGCACCTGCAGGATTCAGGAAAGGCAGCACAGACACCTCCCTCGGCTCTGCACATCATCCAGGCATCTGGAAAGGTTTTCCTGAGAAGCTTTCAGCCAGGGAAATCTGAGCAGCCATGGGCCTCTGTGGGACAGGGATTTTTCAAGAGAAAGCCTGGACAGTTTGTTTGTGAGATTCTTCTCACTGTTTTGGCAGGGTGGCAGCAGCACTTCTGTGCAGGCGTGAGCAGTGGGACATGCTGAGGAGCACAGGGCATGCCTTCTTTGTCACCTGTCCTACTTGACAGTCAGCATTCAGCTGCCTTATTGGCAAATATATTTTAAAAGCCTATTAAATTAAAATTCAAGACTTTTTTAATTCTTTCACTGCAGTGACTGCCGTTCTTGGTGTTGGTTAAACAAAAGGCTCTACATTACACACTGCAATTTCACACTGTCAAATATTCTTTCAGACGTACTCCTGAAAACCTACAGCGTGTTTTGGGAGATGCCCAGCAGTATATGGGAGCATTAACTCCATCCTGTACAGCTCCTGTGTGGCCACAGAAGACACCTGCTGAAGTAGTGCCCTTTCCTGGGGGCAGAACCATGAATACAGCACAGCACAGGCATTTGGGGGAAAAATTAGCTCTCTCAGCAATGCTATTTTGTGTCCATAAATTTGGCACTATGGTGTGAAATCCTAGTGCTGGCCAAGAGTCTAACAGCTGACATCAGCCAGCCAGCGAGCCACTGGCATTTAGGAGAATTCTAAGCCTTTTACTCACAGGCCACTTCCGATGAATAAAATGTCAGTGCAAGAGGGGTCTGGTTTCTTTTACTGATGTGTCAAAGAAAGAAAAACCTCAATGCCTTTATTAGCTGAGCTTAAAATTTATACTGAGTTATATCAGCATGCATCCAACTGTGTGTGCTTGCAGAAACCTTCACTCGAGATCTATGTTTTTAGGAGTATTTTTTTAAGGCCAACTTGAAATGTAATTAGAATGTAATGCTGATGAACAGAGAAACCAACAGCCCCCAGAGGGTATCACAATTCAGATTATTTCCAGAAGTACATTTAAAAGTTATTACAATGAAATGCAGAATCATGAGAAAAGCCTGAGGGGCCATGACCACTGTAACTGTGAGCAGACATGTTTTTCTTTCCCAGTCTCACAGTAAACAGATATGGAAGCATTCCAAGTGGCTCTCTGATCACTTTTTGCTCTGGCTGGATGTCATGCTCCTGAAACAGTTGTGGAAACCTCCAGAGGGATGTTTTTCTCTCAAAAGCAGTGTCAGCTCTGCCGGACCTGGTGACTGTGTGCATTTAACTCAGTATGTGGTGCTCATCCCCCATCAGTGCTCAGGCATGCAGTGACTCAGGGAATTACACAGACTAAGATGGAAGCACGCTGTGCCTCGGGATCAGTGCTGACCCCAGTGACCCACGTGGTGCTGCTACAGGATACTGATGAAACATCCGTGCTGGAATGAAGAGGAAGGCCCAAACATGGTGTGACACCATGGAGAAAGGGGATGCTGGGCTGTGTCTGCCTGTCACGCCCCTGGAACAGTTGTGGAAAACTCAGGAGGGATGCTTTTCTCTCAGAATCAGTGTCAGCTCTGACTGACCTGGTGATCATGTGCATTTACCTCAGTCTGTGATGCTCATCCCATCAGCACTGCTGTGGTGCCACAGTCCTGAGCTAAGGACAGGCAGTGCCCCCCCTGCCTCCCGTCTCTGGGGTTCCCTGGGCAGGTGGGACCTGTGGTTTCTCCCCAACACTGCCATGTTTCTCCTTCACAAGCACAGGCTGAGGTGAACAGGGTTCATTTGAAAGAGCGTGACTGAGGGCACCAGGACTGAGGAGCAGAGATTGTGAAGGCAGTAAGTGATTAACCTATCGGGGGACCAGTTTTAACCACAGGCAAGCTCCTCACAGAGCAAGCAGCAAGCCCAGGGTGGCCAGAGGTGCCTGTAGGAATGAACAGGGATTCCTCACTTTGTAAAGGATTTTGAGGTGCTGGAGCATGTCCAGCAAAGAGTAACAAGGCTAGAAAGCATCTCTTATGAGGAGTGGCTGAGGCAGCAGTGTTTGTTCTGTCTTAAGAAGAGGAGGCTCAGAGGGGACCTCATTGCTCTCTACAACTCCCTGAAAGGAGACTGTAATGAGGTGGGGGTCAGACTATTTTACCATACCTGTAGTGAGAGAGTCAAACGATATGGCCCTAACCTGAGACGGGGGAGATTCAGATTAGATGTCAGAAAAAAATTTTCACTGTTCAAGTGGTCAGGCATTGGAATAGGTTGTCCAGGGAGGTGGTGGAGTCACCATCCCTGGAGGTGTTTAAGAGGCATCAGAATCTGGCACTGAGTGATATGGTTTAGTAGTTCAGGGGTTGCAGGGGCAGTGCTGGATGGACTGTTGGGCTGAATGCACTTAAAGGTCTCTTCCAGCCTTGATGATTCCATGATTCCTGTGCGGTCTCATGGGGCCAGGCAGGCACATAGGCAAAGGAGCGGACAGAGGCACCAGAACCAGTGCCGGCGGAGGGCAGGGTGCTCAGCACACAGAACCCTCGGCGCACGGAGAAGCACTTGGAGCCCTCAGCACACACGGAGCCTTCAGCACACACGGAGCCTTCAGGTCATACGGAGCCTTCAGGTCATGCAGAGCCCTCAGCACACGCAGAGCCCCCGCAGAGCCCTCATGAACC
>VZRZ01008689.1:424240-435827 GCA_013398175.1 Climacteris rufus
GGGGCCGGGGGTGCCGGTGCTGCGGCAGCGATGGCGGCGAGCGCCGGGACGGGTAAGGGCGGCTCTGCCTCCAGCTCCATCTCCAGCTCCGAGCGGCACGCCCGCCTCCTCCTGGCCCAGATCAACCGGCTGCGCGCCGGGCACAGCTTCTGCGACGTGCGGCTGGAGGTGGGCCCGGAGGCGTTCGCCGTGCACCGCCTGGTGCTGGCGGCCAGCAGCCCCTACTTCGCGGCGCTGTTCGCGGGCGGCATGAAGGAGTCCGGGCGGGACGTGGTGCGGATCGCGGGCGTGGAGGCGGACACCTTCCACACGCTGCTCGACTTCATCTACACAGGTGAGGGCTGTCGCGGGGGGCCGGGGGCGGGTGCCCGGCGGCCGCAGGCTGGAGCGGGGCCCCGCTGTGGTTTGGTGCCCGCAGGGGTGGTGAGCATCGCGGAGCACAACGTCCAGGAGCTCATCGTCGCCGCGGACATGCTGCAGCTCACCGAGGTGGTGGAGCTCTGCTGCGAGTTCCTCAAGGGGCAGATCGACCCGCTGAACTGCATCGGCCTCTTCCAGTTCTCCGAGCAGATCGCCTGTCACGACTTGATGGAGTTCACCGAGAGCTACATCCACGCGCACTTCCTGGAGGTGCAGAGCGGGGAGGAGTTCCTGGCGCTCACCAAGGAGCAGCTCGTGAAGATCCTGCGGAGCGAGGACCTGAGCATCGAGGACGAGTACCAGGTTTTCACGGCGGCGATGCAATGGATTCTGAAGGATGTGGGGAAAAGAAAGAAATATGTCGTAGAAGTACTGGAGCCTGTTCGATTCCCTCTGCTACCAGCACAAAGGCTGTTAAAATACATAGAAAGTAAGTGAAAGAAGGAAAGAAAAAATATCAGACGCTTGTACGTGAGCAAACCATGTGTTGTTCGGAGTTACTGTGCTCTGATTTTTTACATTAATAGCATGATGAGTGAAAATATTTATAGCAAACAAGTTCTATTTTTAAAAAAACAAGAACAGCTTTCTTTTAAAATATACTTTTGAAAAAGCCTTATAAAAGTAGACAACTTTGATTTGTCTGCTGTTTTAGGACAAGCTAGTAATTTTTCTACAACAGAGTTGCTTCCTGTCTGTTACTTTTCACTGTGCCTTTTTTATTCTGCTTATTTTAGTCTTATTCTGCTTATTTTATTCTTCAAGGTATTCCAGACTTCAGTCTTCGGGTGGCCCTACAAACTCTGTTGAAAGAATATTGTGAAGTCTCTAAATCTCCCAAAGAGAACAAGGTCAGCAGTTTTCTGCAGGCTTCTAAAGGTCGTCCCCGGAGGAAAGCCAGGAAGTACCTTTATGCAGTAGGTTAGAACGTGGCTGTTTGAACCTTGTAAAACAAATAAAGTAGTATCTCTTATTGCAGTAGTGAAGGAGATACTCGAGGGCTTTTTTAAAATCAAAATATATAAAGACAGCAAAATGTTTCATCATGGCTGAGTTACCATGTTAGCTGCTTTCTGGTTAGAATTGCACAGGAGTCCAGCATTCACATTTCTTGTCATTGTGACATGGCATTCAAAGCCCAGATTTGCTGTTTAAAAATAATTTGCCTTGGGTGGAAAGCTGCAAATCAGCAGAGGATTTACCCAGGGTTCACTGCTGGAATGGTGTATACAAATTCACTGCACTTTTTGCTCTGATGGCTGAAATTTTCTATGTCCATGATACTTTGGTTCATATGATGGGATACTTGAAATTGCAAGTTTTCAGCAAAGCTGCAGCTTTATATTGGAAGGGAGCACATTTGTTTCACCCTGTGGGCAGTAGCACCAGCTTAGAGAGCAAAGGCTACTGGCTGGTCTCTGTATTTTACTTAAAACATGAATTCTAATATTTGTAGTGCTCTGGTGTCAGCTCAGCACAATTTTCATGACCCTCAAAGAAACCATTCTTCCTTGTGTGCTGGAGTCACAAAGCTACTTGGAAAAATCCAATTCCTACTAAAAGTGGCTAATGGCTATTACTGTAATTTTAAGTGGTTTAGATCCAGGAGGATGGGGATGAGCAGGAAGCTCTTCCTTGGTCATGGTCTTTCCTTACCTTCCAGGTGGGTACACCCGGCTGCAAGGAGGACGCTGGAGCGACAGCAGAGCCCTCAGCTGTGTGGAGAGATTTGACACCTTCAGCCACTACTGGACCACAGTGTCCTCTCTCCACCAGGCCCGGAGCGGGCTGGGCGTGGCTGTGGTGGGAGGAATGGTCTATGCCATTGGAGGTAACAGCTGAAATAATGCTTTCTTTCTTACATGGATGCTAGAGAACTCATGCATGCAGACTTTCAAAATTATTCTTCTTGAAGTGGTTCTGAGGATAATACAACTCTTGGGTATACTAACAAAGGAGGTGAGGTTCCTTGGTTCACTACTGTCACTGCTCTGTGAATGCCTGAGCTCCTGTGCTGGCCAGTTTTTACTAAGCTGCTGTCTCCTCATGGTGTACCGACTTACGGGTTACCATATGGATGTGTGCAGATATACTAAGAGATGCTGGCTATTCTGCAGGCTTTGTGTACCACCACTGATGGAATTTCTCTTCTCACCTGCAGTCTAGCAGAAGCCCATAGCATAAAAGGCAGTAGCACAGGACAGACCACTTGTGGTCTGCGTGCCTGGAAAGGCTCGTTGTGTATGTTTGCACAAGGATGTGATGAGCAGCTCTACCAGCCCATCATGAAAGAATGCATATGCAGACTGCTTTTGTCACCGAAGAACACATTCTTTGGTCTTGAAAACTCAGTCAGTTGTGCTGCAGAGTAAAAGCTCCAGCACTGTGGTTGTTCACCCCACTGATGTTTCCAGTAACATTTCAGGGAACTGTTGATGAAAGTGGTTCCTAGTGATGATTCAGTTCTGGGTATAAACAAAGCTTTAGCTACGTTTGTCTGTTTGGCTAAAAGATAGATGTTGTATTCATGTTGCCTGGCCTGGAAGGAGATGAAGAGTGTTTCTGTATCTGAAGTGCAAAACATTGCATTTCTCCTGTCTGTTCTTGCTCTTACACAGGTGAGGACAACTCGATGATTTTTGACTGTACTGAATGTTATGATCCTGTTACCAAGCAGTGGACAACTGTGGCTTCCATGAACCACCCCCGTTGTGCACTGGGAGTGTGCACATGCTATGGTGCTATCTATGCTTTGGGTAAGTTGTAGGGTTTTTTTAGGTGAAGTTAAAGTTAATTCATGGAACTTGCAAATTGATTTGTCCTTAAATATTACATCTTGGTGATGCAAATTTGCAAGCTGTTTTGAAAAACAGTTGTGTCCATAAGTATTAGCATATATACTAAATCTTTGTGGATTAATAATTGTTTAGTTATAACTTATTTCCATTGTAGACTGACTGCATGCTGATTTCAGAATTTGTCCTGGAACAGTGGACTATATATATATCTAAAAATGCAGCTAACACACAACTTCGTGCCACTAAATTCCTTCCTGTGTCTGCTGTTATTTGCAGGAGGTTGGGTTGGAGCAGAGATTGGCAACACAATTGAAAGATTTGATCCTGAAGAAAATAGTTGGGATGTGGTGGGAAGCATGGCTAAGCCCCGTTACTGCTTCGGGTGTTGTGAAATGCAAGGTGAATATTGTTAATTTTGTATCCATCAATAGTTCCAACAGCATTGGATTTTGAAGCTTTGTTTTTCAGTAGTGAATTCTTACCTGTGTCTTGTCCTGAGCTGTCAGTCACACATGCTTGTGCCTCACTTGTTTGTTGTTCTAGTACTCTATTTTTAATTCCATAGAATTCAAAGATTATAAAGTTCTCTCTTGTCTTCTGCCTTTTATCTCATGAAAACTGTTTTTACATGGTTGCCTGTATGGTTATATCCAGCTAGTCTTTTTAACAGTTGATTGTTCTTCTTGATACTGCTTTTATTTACCTTCCATATTTGGGTTTGTGTGGTTTTCTTTGTGACAATCTGAAGAGTTGCCATAGGTTATTTTAAGACAGACATGTCTAAAGACATGATCAATAAATATGCTTATTAAGTATTTGATCCAGGCCAAGTCAGCTGTTGCAACCATCTGAATTCTTTCCCCTCACTTAATTAATTTTTGCTTTCCTCAGAGCTTTTAGTGCTCAAGCTTCAAGCTACTCATGCAAAACCTTTACGTATTCTACTACTGAGCAAAAGGAGGATTTTCTGTCATTCTTAAGCCATCTTAATGTCAGGCTGAAACTTGTGTTGTGACAGTCATTTTCTGTGCTTGTATTACGAAACCTAACAGAGGAGAAGCTCTGTTCCTACAGGTTTGATTTATGTTGTTGGTGGTATCAGCAGTGAAGGAGTAGAGCTGCGTTCTGTGGAAGTTTACGACCCAATCTCCAAGCGCTGGTCTGAGCTGGCCCCCATGGGCACCCGAAGAGCCTATCTTGGTGTAGCTGCTCTCAACGATTGTATCTATGCTGTGGGAGGCTGGAATGAGTCTCAGGATGCACTTGCTAGTGTAGAAAGATACTCATTTGAAGAGGTACAGTAAAGTCTCTTTCATAAATACAGATTGCATCTGCTTTGTGTAAGATGCTATAGAGGTAGCCTGCTTCCTTTTTTTAAAAAGAAAAAGCTGGAATTACGTTTCCTTTTCACTGGTGGTTGATGATCTTGAGTGAAACAAGGCTTTATTGATCTCAGGGTCTGTCCTAACTAGTCGTGGTTTAACCATACACAGATACACTGTAATTTGGTAAATACTTGTTAGGGTTAAGATGAGAGGATAGATTTCCCCTCTGCAATAGCAAAGTCAACGATCTGAATAGAGAAAAAACAGTCACTGGAAAGCTAAGAGTTGCCTTTTGTTGCAAAATTTGAGGATCTTTTGCATCACAGTGTAGCAGTTCAGCATGACTAGACTCAGATAAGAAATTACTCCTGATTTTTACTGCTCGTGTTTCTATGATTCTCTTTGGAAGAGTAGCTACTGTTAAAAGCAGAACATAATCCCATGTGCCAACCTGTCTTGCTTTTCAAATTGAATCTAGCTTTCCTTATTTCCCACCTCAAACTGTACCATTCTCTATTTTGGAGACAGATTGCACCTTGCAGTGACAGAAGAAAGGGAAGGGTGTTGTGTACAGACAGTATGGGATCTGCTCTTTAGAGACTAACACAATTTGGACCCCTTGTGAGAGTGTTGTCATTCCTAGCTTGATAATCTCTTGATACTGTACACATTTGAGCCTGTGAAGTGTACACACAGGCTTTGTTTATGTTTCAGTCTTTAATCTTTAAAAGTTACTTTATCTGAATCGGGGTTTGCCCTAAAACTATTTCTTGATCTGTCACCTTCTCCTTAGGAAAAGTGGGTTGAAGTGGCATCAATGAAGATCCCAAGAGCTGGTGTCTGTGTTGTGGCTGTGAATGGACTTCTCTACGCCTCGGGAGGCCGAGCTCCCAGTCCTGACTTTGCTGCTCCAGTGACCTCTGACTCTGTTGAAGTTTATAACCCTCATATGGACAGTTGGACTGAAATTGCCAACATGATCACGAGCCGCTGCGAAGGAGGTGTAGCTGTGCTCTAAAACACAAAGAAGAAAACTCCTGCAAGGAACGAGTAAATGTCTCCTCAGATTTCCGGTTTCATTGGCCAGAAACCTCTTTTAACACAGGAGCTTCAGTGGAGAATTAGATCAGAGGGATTTTCCCAAGCCAAAGGAAAAGCCCCTCAAAGCAAATTGGCTTATCCAGTGTCTGTCTCAGGAAGTATTCTGTTAAGAGTAGGAATGCCTCATAACTGGATTAAGCTCACTGAAATAAATGGTGAATTTGCCCTGTAAAAATCTGAAGAAATAATTCCAGCACATTAGAGACATTACTCAGGTTGTTACTCAGCTGGCATTTTAGCCAGACTCGCAATCTGGAAGTGGGTTACTATCAACAGCAAGGAGTTACCTATAGGTAGGATCAGAGGGGTGATTTGGATGGCATTAGTTGTCTTTTTCTGGCAGAAAACAAGGAAGAGAAGATAACAGATGGGGAAGACTTGATGCCTCTACTTAGGATCTTGATGCATTTGAACCTCTTTTCTGCTGCTGGATATGATGGGCATTAAATATGAATTGGATCTTTACTTTTTGGCCACTCCACAAACTTGGATGGTGAGTGGATGAGAATTTCCTATTCTGGAAGGTTATCCTCACAGTTCTAATAATGCCATTCCCCTTCAGCACTGGCTTTTCTTCCCAGTGCTATCAGTGATGACAGTAGAGCTCCTTGTGTAAGCTCTGGTGAATTTTAAATGCAAATGCTATTCATTAGATTTGCTGTTTTGTTCAGGACTGCTCTTAGTATAAAAACATAGGGAAAGCCTTTTGCCCCCATATTTTTTTCCCCACAGTCAAAAGTGTTTTTACCCTGCGTGACACACGCTGAGACGTGGCATTGAATACTTGCTGTTCTACAAGGCACACACCTTCCCCTTGATTACATCTTGTATCCTGCCTCATCCAAATTTGAGCCAATGGAGCTTTTTGTGATAGAATTAGCTGCAGTCAGCATTAAAGTGATGAGATCACTGTGCTCTTAAGGAGTTTGTATTTAGCTCAGATACACTTAGTAGAACAATACTACCAAGAGTTTGGAGTTATTTCTAGATTCATTTAATTAACATATTTGAAGTTGCTTTTTGCACACTGTGATTGCATTTTCAGCACAGCTGTGGATGATTTGGATGGAGTCTGAAGTGTGGCTGCCTGAACTTTGATAGACAGTGTTATTCTGGAACACAAAACCACAACTGGAATGTCACAAAACAGGAAGTCTGGCACTGTGTAGACAAAGGAGCATTCATGCTGTTTAGATCAATATCCCCTGTGTAAAATTAACAAACTAATACATTAATCCTCCAAGATGAGTGCTGCAGATACCTTAAGAATCTAGGTCTTAAAATCTAACACAGGGTTGAGCTAAAACATGCTGGATGATGGAGAGTTTCTTTCTCTGATGGATATATAATCTTGTGTGTGCTTTTACTTGAAAGGATTTCTTATGTGTCTGAATTAATGTCTTTTTTTTTAAATATAAGCTTGTTTAAACAGTTTTTCATAATAAAATGTATTTGCAGGACTGAGTGGAATGCTCTTGAATAGGTTGCTTTCATAACTTAGTAAGTTCTATTACTGCCACTTTCATATGTCATTTTGGTCAGAATAAAAGGTAATTTTTTTCTTTTTATTGGAAATCCTATTTCCAGTAGAACACTAGGGAAAGACTGATTGTAAATTGGGACTGAATGGTGCAAGTAACACACTTGTGCAGTAAAATACGTATTTCTCTTCTCAGTGTAAAATCACTCAGACTTCTTGGGAGTCTGGCTGCCTTGCCAGCTCTATTCAGCCTTCTCTGAGATGAAATTACAGATGATAGTTCTTGGGCTTCTTTACATTTCAGGGTCCCTCATGGAACCATTGGAGAAACACTACCATAGCTGTATTTTATTAGTTTGGGAACTACGAGTTTATTTTGATCCCTACCTGTAAACTTCCTGGTTTAATGGAGCTTGAGGGAGGCTGCAGTTGTGTGAAGTTACCTTCTCTAGGTTTTGTAACTGTTTCTGTCGTGTTTGAATGAAACTTTCAAGCTGATTGCTCATGGTCTCTGATCCTCAGCACCTCTTTCACTGAATCAAGACAAAGGCAAGACTTCTCTGGACTCTTCATAAAAAATGCCATGTCTAAGTAGGAAAAAATAGAAAAAACATTTTCATTCACAAACTCAATTTTATTTCCTTTCTATTCAGAAAGCTCTGAAATATATCGTTTAATAGGGTACTTTTCATAGTTCAGTGTAGAGCAATTGATACCCATAATTATTTAATACATTAACGTACAAAAGTTAACAGGTTGCAAAAGTGAGAGACTGCTGTACAGAGCTGCTGTTTCAGCAATATCATACAAGATGGCTCCACCTCCAGGACAGGCAGGTTTGTTGAACATCTGTTCTTTGCAGAATGAACAAATAACAAATGTTAAGGGACAATATGTGTTTTATTTGGTGTAGAACAACAATGAAGAATGGTGGTTTAACAGAACTATGAGGATTACCTGGTCCTAAGACCACGTGTGGATTTCACTTTTCAGTTTTCTTCTTACGTCTTATACAGTAGTTAAATACTTCTGATATAAAGGTTCTAAGAAGTATGCCCACATCCCATTTCATAGGTTTCTTGAGGCACTAGAAAAGAAAATCCATGTGACTCACATTTTAGCTTCCATTGTTCCACTAAATGATGTGCTAGGAAGACTTAATTACAAAGACCACATGCTTCTGCAGTGCTTTCAGTAACAGGCCCACCATGGGGGGTTTGCAGGCTACAAGTCCATTTGTACCTATCCAAATATATGGATTCTTAGGAGGGAGAAGACAGAAGCTACTTTCAATCCCATTATCTGATCCCTTAGTGCCAGTAGTTGAGTTCATGTGTCACAGCACCAGTTAACAGTCCTTTAATTTAGCAGTATGACAGATCTTTATTCTGTGTTGCTGCAGCTTCCTTCACTGGGACGCTCTAAGTCCAAACAAAACCTAGGAACAGGTGGCCCCAACAGCCTTTTTTATTTCAGTAAGATTGAGCAGGAAGTTGACCTCTCTTCTGTGGCACCTTGCCAAAGATACAAAGCTCCCCCTTCATCTTTTCCCCACTCCAGCACAGCAGCTGAATGACACATTTCAGGTGAGTGCTGACCTTGGCTTGCCACTGCAAACAAACCTTGCCTGTTCCTTCTTACCTGACACTGCACTGAGCACTTCCTCACGCAGCATCCCAGGAAGTGTTCAGGCTGGATGGGGCTCTCAGCAGCCTGGTCTAGTGGAAGGTGTCCCTCTACACAGCAGAGGGCTGGAACAAGATGATCTTTAAGGTCCCTTCCAACCCAAACCATTCTGTGGTTCAGTGATTTTCAGCTCCTCAGGTGAAACAGGAGTCTTGTTCCACAACACAGCAACTGAATATGGATGTGCTTTTGCATAATTCTCTGCTACTTCTTTAAACACCAAACTAGAACTGCTTTCACCATGTTACAGTTTATGACTACACAGTTGTTTTCCCCACCTCAGAACATGATCACACATTATGGTTACACCAGATACTTTCATAGTTCAGCATAGAGCATAGTTCATCTAATTCATTTTGAGTCTTCATTCTAAACTCTTACAGCAGCAACACATCATTCAGGAGTGATTCTGTTCTACAGATACAGACAGATTCATGCTTGCCCTGAAGTAATTGCCATTTACAATCCTTCCCTCCTGAACTAGCTTAAAAATCAGTTGGAAAATCGTTTTGCTTCAAGAATAAGCATCTTGATCCCTGCCATCATACAACTTGTAAGCACAAATCAGTCTATTTCTCCTGGAACTCTGTAGAAATACGTCATTGGAAGATAATAGCTTTTCCCTATTGATTTATTGGTTTGTGTTCTGCCATATATTTCTGTCATCACTTTGCTGCACATCTAAGAAAGCTTTCAGTGCTACAGTGGCCAACAGAGATAATATCATCACCACTGATCCCACTACCCTCAGTGCTTTAAACCACCTGGGGTAAGGAGGAAGAAGGGAAATGTCATAGTGCAGCGTTATTCCTAAGGCCAGCATTAGCATGACTGCTCCCTGAGTTACATCTTCAAAAAGCAAGGCTTGGCAGGCAAGCAGAGGAGGAATTGTGCCATTTGCCAGGTTCAGCCAGTCTGGCTTGGCTGGGCTGTTTTCTGGGAGAGCAAACCCCCACCTCATTCCCCCCAGGAAAGAGGCTGTTGCAGCACCATAGGCAACCTGAGCAAAGGCCAGCTGTGGGTAGTAGGTCCCCTGGATGGCCATGGCCAGGGGCACAGACACAAATGGAATCAGCCCCCCAAGGCTTAAGTAAAGGGCTGGCTTGGGAGAATCCTTTAGTGATTCCAGGCTTTTTTGCGATTTTGTCTCAGATTCTTCAGGGGTTTTCTTCTTGAAGATGGGAAGAGAGGTGTGAAAAGCCTGGAGCTTGGTTGTGGAAACTGATGCTGGTCTGAGGCTTGGAGATGTTGAGAGAGGACACACATCTCTCCGCAGCTGGAGGGCGAAGGAAGACCAAGTTGCCTTATTCCTTCCACAGAGCAGCAGTCTGGAGCCAGTTACCTTCTGGAGCTGCAAGCACAAAACTTGTTCTGAGCACTATACAATGCAGGCTTACAGATCTGCAGCTACCTCAACTGCCTATGGAATTTTGTACCAAGTGGTTTTCCAGGTCACATCACACCACAGCTGTCCTTCCTCTTGGATTTCAGGTGTTTTTAACTTAATGAAGATACCAAATGCAGCTTATGAAGAGCAACTGGGCTCTCCAGAGTGCATAAGCAAACCTGACTCAGTGCACAAGGTTTGTATACCCACCCATCCTGCCCCACACACGTGCATTCTTTTAAGATACATCAGTTCTTTTCAGAGTAAAATATAAAACAGTTTTCTACAGAAGCAGGAAAAGGTCACCCCAGAAAATAGCTGCTGTCCCCTCACTACTCCATCAAGAAGTGAGAACAAAAAAGACCTTGAGACAATAAAATTTGATTTTATAAAAGAAATTGCTTTGCCTAATTGCAGCCTAAAGGTGCTGCAGAAATGATGAACTATTGCAGAAAAGCTGAGAGATAAATGCATGATAAACTCCACCTTTTTTCAAAGGAAGCCACCTTTTTTTCAAAGCTCCAGTCCTATCTTTTGCTGTTTTAGTTTTACATAAAATCAGCAAAAAAAGCCTTCAGTAACTTACTTTGAAAGGTGCGTTGAAGCAGCATCGTTGTAGGAGAGAAAACATATTTGTTTTGTCAATGCCCTAAAACAGAAAAATTCAGAAGGTCTGAAACTGATGCGCTGCTGAATTGTCTGATGTCCAAAGGTTAGTCATAATCTACACTTATCGGATGCAAGACTCTCACAGGTACATATTTAAATACATATCTATATAACATATGTCCTCAATCAGTACTTGCCTACTAGAGAATATTTGATTTCAGGCAGCTTTATAAACTTAAGTTCTAAAGTTGTAATAACTCCTGCATGAACAATTTCTAGTTAAATAACTGAGTACCAAGGAACAGGTGATGGCTTCCCGTTCATTAATCGTCTCCTTTTCAAGGGCTAAATGACTGCACACAGCTTATAAACGAGCAACTTCTCACATGCGGAAAAAGCGGTCACTAACAAAAAAATGGAGCAGAAAAGCCATCCTGTCCCAACCAAGCTCCCTGCCGCGGGACAACACTCACCGAGGAACGCGGGCGGCTCGCCCTGGATTTAACTCCGCAGTTCCCAGTCCCGCTGCACTGGGAGAGGGAGGCGGCTCCGCGCAGCCCAAGTCCCAGCACACCGAGCGAAGGGAGAGGAGAAGATCTATATTCCGGAGGGAGGCGGGGCCACTCTGCCCACCGGGGACCGGGCTTAACTCGCCTGGTGCTGCAACCGCCCCGGACCCGTTCGCTGAGGCGGCTTCCGGTGCTCTGGTGAGCGTTCCGGCAGCGCCCGGCGCTCAGTGCTGCCGGTCCGGGCGGGAACCGGTGCGGCCCGGCGCGTTCCG
>VZRZ01008689.1:436665-483607 GCA_013398175.1 Climacteris rufus
GAGTCCCGGGGCGCCGGGCAGGAGCGACCCCCCTGTAGGCTGGAAGCGCAACCGGGTGAGCAGAGCCGGCCCGGCCGTTTCCCTTCGGCTCCTCCCGGGCCGCGCTTCCCGGCTGCCCCCGCCGGGAAGGGGCGGTCGGCGGCCGGCAGTGACACGTGTGCTGCGGGCAGCCGGGGCCCGGCTCTGCCCGCTGCCAGCGAGGCTGGGAAACTTGTCAGGTGCCGCTCGCTGCCCGCTCGTAGGGAAACAGCGCCCGGCCCGAGCGTGAGGCGGCTCTTTCCTGCGTGAAAGTTATTTCCGTGTGTCCGGTGCGTTTTATGCCCCGTTGGCCTAAGGTTTTTCGTGGTTTGACTTAAGCGGCTGTGGCTGGACTTAAGCAGAACGCGCCTAGCGTCTCAAATACCCATTTAAGACCTTGATTTCGGTTCAGTTTAGTAACGAGCTGTTTTGGAACGATTTTAGAGCAGTCGGTGGGTGTCTGCACAGGTTACGAGTTTTTAAACAGCTCTAGAGGAACAGTCGCTATTTAAATCCTTGTAAGTAATGGTGGAATGGTTTAAGAGTGTTACTTTAAAACGTTTTTATATTAACAGGACCAGGTAGGTCAGCCTGCCTTTCCCCGCCCCCGAGCTGTGAGTGACACAAGCGTTAGTAATGTTGATAATTCTCTGAAACGTTGCAAGTGCCTGAGCAAAGTGTGGAAATAGCAAAGAGGGGGAATGGAGATAACAGCTGAGATAATTGGAGCACCATCAAAGCTGAGTTTGCTGTAGAGTTGACATTGCTTCTATAAAAATGTTAGGTGGTTATGAAAAAAGCTTATGCAAATGTTACTTCATGAATGAATATGGCTGGTATTTCAGTGAAAGGTTCCCCGTGCTTATCCATTTGGAGACCGGTATTTCAAACTTCCACTTTCTGACTCAGGAAGGAAACAGGTGTAGAGCAGTGGTAGGAACAAATAAAATTCCCAGATTTAAGAGGAGCAGCTTTTCCTCTTGCACTCTTTCACATCATTTACAGAGAAAAGTCCCTTAAGAAGAACTTCTTGAAGTTATGTACTGAGAATAGAAAGGCTTCAGGTGATCAGGTGATACTTCCTTATGTTTCTTTTTTTTTTTTTTTTTACAGCTGTTTGTGGGGAAGTGCAGCCTCTGCATTTTCTATTCATCTGGTTTATAGCCTTAATCCTATATGACACAGAAGTTTCCATTGCAGATATCATACGAGGACCTAAAGTGAAAATATGCAGGGAACAGATGGCATTTTAAAAAAAACCCAAATCCTGTTTTTTCCATGATATCTCAGAAATAGGAGCAGAATGCAGATGTGAAATACACCAAATCAAATGGAAGTGCACACTTTCTGAATGTTAGGAAAAATACTTTACTTTGGGAGTATTTACAGGGTATGGTCACCTTGTCTCACATATGTGACTGCTGTGTACGTGTGGTGTTACTGAATCTTGAAATTCCTGTTTTAAATTAGGAAACTAAGTCACTACAGAAAAAATAATATTCACTAGCATTTTCATTAAATGTAAACAGTATTTTAAGAGTTGTGGGATCTTTATTTTAATATAGAAAAACGCTGTGGTTGGATGTGTGAATTTCTTTAGGAGTGTGGGGTGTCAGATAATGTAGTTCTTGCCTTTACAAAGTGAAGAAAAACTATTGGCTCAGGAGTTAAAGTTACCTCTTTTTTTTTTTCAGTGTTACAAGTTGTTTGAAGTTAGTTGTGTAACTGCTGGATTGACTTAGCTGTAGAGTGTACTCCAGGGTGTGCTTTGTTTGTTTGTCTGTATGAAGAGGTTGGAAAAGGGCTGACTGTGTTCAGTAGAGCTGAAGCATAAAGCACCTCTCTCCAGTGGAGTGCTGGCCGTGCTTGCGTGGACGCAGCTTTTCCTTGCAGCTTCATAGAAACACAGCTGTTTCTATGTTGCTCTCACTTACCCAGGGAAAGGTCATAGTTACTGGATTTTGCAGTTGATGAGGTAGTGTGTGTACCAGGAAGTTTGTTTGGGATTTTGAAGTTTTATGTTAATTTATTTGTAGAGGCAGGATTGGTTTAGTTTTTGTTCTGCAAACTCAGAAGTGCAGGTACACATTTTACTGTCACTTACGTAGTGACCAGGATGCCAACTAAATCATGTGTGGCTTTTGTTTCAGTGAGAGGAATTGAAGTCCATGTTCTCTTTGCTCGTCAGATTTGATGAAAAGCAGTGAAGTTGGCAGAAACGTGGCCCTGCTCAGAATACTTCATGAAAGCCAGGATGTTGTTTAACTTGTGTGCTGTAATTTTATATGTTCCTGTGAAAATGTGCCAAACTTTAATGTTTCTGTATGGTCAGAAGATAAGTTATGTTTTTGGGAGTGGGTTTAGGTAGAGATTGAGAGTGGCTGAGTGTGCACTGCCCCATACATGTTTGTGCAAACACTGTGCAGACCTAAAAGTTCAAGGTTAGACAGGGCTATGAGTACATGACGGTAAGTGGGGATGGAAGCATTTTGACTTAATTACTCATACATGTTAGTGATCAGGCTGGATCACTCTGAACTGGAAATTGTAGATGAAAGTGTGCAGTTCATTCTCTAGGTGGCCTTCAAAAGTAAGGAGAAGAATTTTCACACTTGATGCTACTTCGACTTTTCTATAATTTAAACAGCAGAACAGTTCTACAAAGTGTTGGTGTATGCAGTTCCCTAAAATGACTAATCTGAAATAGTTGCACTTCCAAGGTCTGGCTTAACAAAAATCCTTTGAACCAGTGCAGCCAAACATAACTGAGGTTTTCTGCAATAAATGATGTTCAGAAAAAAATATTTTGCAGCATATGACCTTGTGCCTCAGGGACTGTTGTGCATTAGGGAGTTTGCCAGGAGCTACTGATCTAGGATTTACAGATACTCTAGCAAAAATGCCAATCTTGTTTTGTTTTCTCCTTGAATCTTGTGATCACTTCCAGTTGTTTTGCATAGTTTTATCCTCCACACTGGAAGGAGGATCACAGCTTTATACTGTGATGTTGGTGGCTCTTGATAAGAAAGCGTGTGTATAATGTTGTCTAAATGTCCCTGGTTTTAGGAATCCCCTTATTCCAATACAGGAAGAAATTAAGAATTTTAATTTGATTTCCCTTGGGGCAGTTTTATTTTCAGTGTCTCTTGACACTGGTTCCACAGGTTCTGGATATCTATGTGACCCCCAATAGTGTAGTTCCAACATACAGAGCATGTGGCAATGAGTGTCACTCTCTTGGAATTTTGTCACCTTCAGTTTGTGATGAACAATTAACTTGGAAATAAAGGACTGAGTCTGCCAGGGAGGTACATGGTATTATTCTGGGCACAGAAATTATTGGTGTTCCCAAAGTTGCTGGTGAAGTTGTATGGTAAAGATTACAACAGGTCTGCAGCCTTTCAGCAGAGAGTTTTGCCATTGTGTTACAATGCATCATCCATCATCAAGGGATTAATCAGGGCTCATGTGAGATGATCTGAAAAGACCTTTGATGTTAATCTTGAAAAAACTCAGCAAGGAACTCTCATCCTGAAAATGTTGAATGTGTTATGATCTTGACTGTTAGTTTGGGAAAACTGTCTTTCCTCTACTTTGAACTCTGGTAAAAAGTAGAGAAACAGGTTAATGACAACTTTAATGTGTTAGGGTTGACTGGGCCTTCTGGAATGTATCCTCCCATTTTTAGGGAGCGGAGGGCCTGTGGGGGTGGGAAAAGTTCCAGAACACTGAAGAGTTGAGGAGCACTTTCCTTCCCAACATTTAGAAAAAAGGCAAGACTTGGGTATGTCCAAGGGAAGACTGTTCACTTCAGGGAGTCTGTCCTGGGTCATGTACTTTATGGTGGTTTCACTTCCCTATATTGAAATAATGTTCTTCCTGAAGACACAGATAATGTGATCTTAACAAATTCCAGAAATGGTCTGAAATCAATAGCATTGGTTTCAGCCATTTTGGTGTAGATGGGTTCAAATTACTGTGTTTTGGTGTATTGCCTACGCAGACAAGTAGCAGCTGGCAGGGCAGCAGTGCTGTGGGGGAGTATCTGGGGGTTGTAATGGTTCCTAAATTATCATGAGTCAGCAGCATCACTGTCATGAAAATTCACTTGTCATACTGGAACATATAGAAACATTTTAAATGAGGTAATGAAGCAGTTTCTCCATTCTGCTGAGGACTGGTAGGTCTTCAGCAGTAACTGTCTTGTTCGGTTTGTGATGCTGTCGTACTTGGGAAAGTTATGGCTGTGTAACAAGGTCTGTAAAAAAAAATAACAAAGTCTGTGAAAGAGAGAAACCATAACTAAGGATTGGGGGAAAAATGGGTTGGTTAGCTCTAGAATGGTTTTATACAACACGTTTCATCAGACATCACAGATATATATAAAGCAGCTTTAACAAGTTACCTGCAGGTATAACCAGGAGGCAGCTCTGACGCCCTGTCACTGCCTGCAGGCTGTCACACTTGGGAGGTGGGTCATGTCAGTATTTTCATCACTGCTGCTTTGAACCTGCAAGCTTGATCTTTGACAGTAAAATGTGATTGGTTGAGGGTGGGTTGTTTGTTTTTGTTTTGTTTTTTTTTTTTTTTTTTGAAACATGGCCATATTTGATCCCTGAATATGATAGTATAGCCTTTTTCTGCTGCCAGACAGTGCTGGGATGCAGGGTGGTCTATGGGACTTCCCCAGAAAAACTCCACCTGCTAAAGTTGCCTTTCAGTCAGGGAGTACTGAAGTAATGGTCTGGAGGAAAGATGTCTTTAAAAGTATCTGTAATGAGAGTTTAGTCAGGTTGCCATATCCATCATGAATAAAACAAGTAGCTGTAGGTTGAAATTGCAGCAGAATATGTTTAGGAGAGGCATTAGGTGTAGGGACAGGCTTTCAAGCCATAAGAATAACCGAAACAGATACAGTGGAGAATGCTGGTATGCTAATCTGGTTTGATTTGTAGCTTCCAGAAAAATACTCCAGTAAAAGTATGTATAGCTGCATAAGGAATTCCAGTCTGCTCATAACAAACTCATTTTTCTGGTACTTTGAGACATTTTAGGATTAATTTTTGGACCTCTGCAGGCTGAAGATCACTGTACACATTGGTGAAGAGGGGCATTGCTTAGTTGACTTTCAGAGATGGAAGAGGGTAGAGCTAAATTCTTTTAAACCTCAGAAAAGGTGCTGAACTATGCAGTGTATGAAGATTTTTTTTTCCACACAGATGTTTTGCTTGTATTTCCTAGTTTATTGTAGGACACTAGAATGGAAGAATGACAGTGTTCGAGTCATGGCCTGCACAGTGTACCTGCAGACAAACAGCACAGTAAGTCTCTCTCTGCAAGATGTAAAGACAAAGCTCAAAGCAGCTGGACAACACCTTGTCCATAACTCCTTGCTTTCTTTTTACTCAGTTTCACAGACAAGAGAGAGAGCTCCAGGAAAACACTGTGAACATCCAAAGAGGATGTATCTCCCAGCTGCAGCAAGTCATTAGATCATAGGATTAGAGATCAGTTTTTCACTTCTTTTTTTCAAGCCAAGACCAAACAAGTGGTATATATATTATTTTTACAATTTATTGTATATGTGTAGGAGTTGTTTTAAACTGAATTGTGTTCAGGGACTTTTCTGCATTGATGTTTGTTAATACTTTCTCAATCAGAGGAAGCGCTGAAAATGTTAAACCAGTGGAATGAAAATCATTGCAGACAATGTAAACTTTACAAACTGTAATGCAGGTGTTGTACACATGCTGAAAAGTGCTGAATGAACATGTCTTTGTCATGTCCTAGATATGGACAAATAAATGTGGAGTTTGATCATATTGTCCTGCTCTCGATGTAAAAGGCTTTGGAAATAATCCAAACACAGGGAGGGGCAGAGAAGATATGAGTTGTCCCTCAGTCCTGGTACTTCCCCCTTGTCTTGAGGGGGAAGTACCTATAACTGGAATGTACCTCCCTACCCAGTTTGTAGGACTCAGTAAAGGTATTGAGGGAAAGAATTATGACAGTACTGGTTAGGAGAATGGTTTCTTATTTCTGAATGTCCTCTGTTTTGTTGACTTTCAGTTCTCCTTCCTCTTCGCAAATGACATGCCTTCTACTTGCTTATCCTTCATCTGGAATGCAGATCTGTACTTCCCTCTACTTGATTTGCAGTCTCTCTTGCCTTGACACAAATATTTGATAAATAGTCTGGTTGCATTTGAGGCCCTTTTCCAAAGGAAGCATGTTTTTCTCTGCTCCAAATGGAATATATTTAAATGTAAATGTGCTATAGTAGCAGTAGTAACGCTTGCAAAAGACTGGGTTATAAAATACCCTTAGTGGGAGATACCCATCCCATGTTTTCTTTTTAAGGTACTGGAGAACTACTTAATTTCTGCTTAGGCTTCATGCACATCTCTGGAAGACAGGTAGGCAGGAGGTATGTAGCATGCAGCAGGGATAAACCAGTAATTACATATTTGCAATTCTTTCCTGATGATGTGGAACATATCCTGGTGTGTGCTGCTGAGCAGTAGAAGTGACTTTGTTCCTTAAGGCTTTGGGCAGACTGCACAGATGGCTCTTCATTGCCATTTCACTCATTCTGTCATGGGGAGGAGAGTGGTACCTTTAAAGGCAGCCATGACAAGGTGTTGTGCTGTGTAAGGTTCTGGGCAGAACAGAGCCTTATCTTGACCTACCTTGCAAAAGGTCTGTAGATCAAAGTGCAGTTCAAAATAGATGTTTGATGTTGTTCCGTCAAGAACAGAAAAGACCTTTGGTTTGAGTAAAATAGTAGAATACCTTCTGTAGATTTAAAATACTTTATTTAATAAAATGCTAAAGATGTTTGAAAGAATATTGTTGACATTTAAAGCCTAATACTATTTAAAATGTGTTTCTTCGGCTTGTATCGGTAGTGTCAATAGATGCACTCGAGAGGTGTACAATCCTAGGAACCCTACTCTCTGCAGAAGGGCAGAGCAGTAAACAGGTTTTAATACTTCAGGTCAGTACTGCAGTTCTCTGACACAGACAGTACTAAAGACAGCTAAAGGGGCACTGGAGGGAAGTGGAATCTTAACGGGCACAGGAGAGAAGGCATGAGGGATGCACAATATGAAACATAAATTTGGTAGCCATAATATCTAGAAAGTTTGTGCTTTCCTAGTTTGTGCTTATGAGAAGTTGAGCCTTTTAGATTTTACATGTTTAAAATGCCCTTATCTTGGTTTTCTTGGTGCTTTGATGAGTAAACTCATGAAAACCCCATTGGAACAGTTCATTTATGATGCATCACACTTGCTGGCTGAGGTCCAGGGACTTATCATTTTACACAGGCTTCTGTACAGGTTCCCCAGATGCTGCGTTTTCCAAAAAGTGCTTTGGGCTTTTGAGTTAAGGACAAATTGCTTCCAAAAACAAACTTGCTGGCTTCTGCATGGTAAGCTTGCTGGCAGAAACTTGGATGAACAGAGGTTTGCAGGGCAGGTGTCAATCAGTCAATAGCATTTCTACAGGTGATGTTTTTGTCAGTGGTGAACAGTCTTTCCCACAGTCCTAGAAGTCACTTTTCTCTGTTACTTGGTTCTTACTCTTGTATACCCTTGTATCTTTGATTGCTGTAACAAAAGAAAAAAAAATCTCCTTGCCCGCTGCACTCCAGATCTCAGTTTGTATTTACAAGACCAGACTGTTGAGGCTTTGCTCAGTGTGTGGTTTTGTGGGGGTATGTGTTTGGCCAGAAGTTTTGCAGGAGGCAGGATTGGGTCAGTGCGACCTTGGAGAGTGGAAAGTAAAGTATGTGTAGGGACAGGTTGTTTGTGAAGCAGAGCTGTGTGAGATGTCAGTGGGAGGACTCGGTAGAGAAAAGGGGGTTAGGACATAGAAGTGTCTCTGTGGACCTTTCTTAAGCTATTTTCAGTTCATTAGAGTGAGCCATCTGGTTTGCATGAATGGTCAGGTATGTAACAGTATGATTTTCCCCCACCCCTGCTCTGTTACTCTGGAAGAACTTTTGTATAGCCAAGCTTCTGGCATATTTTCATCTTGGAATATATAGATTTGCAGGTTTCTGTCTAGAACACAAAACAGTTTTGGTGATTGTGCAAGATAGATTCATTTGTTTTAACTTGAAAAACAAGATGTTAAACTCTTAGTAGTATCTGCTTTTCACAAAAACTTTTCATATCTGTATCTGGGAAGATTTTGGTTTAGTACATGATTAACATTTTAATCCATCATTTAATGTTCTAAAAAGGGCTCATATTTCTATAATTGTAGAAAATGTTATGAGTGATGCTCTGCATTTTTAAATGCTAGATTTTTTTTCAGCAGCCAGATAGAATTTAAAGAATGTTTTCTGCAATATTTTTAATTAATAGGACTGCTCTTTATATTCAGGTAGCCATTTGGAGGGCTGGCTGTGGGATATAATGGAAAGAAAAGAGTAATGATGGCATATCTGGGATATTGTTGTTCTGCTTCCTGGTACCTGAGGTGTGCGAGCTGTACCAGTCGTACGTGCCATTCCGGAACTGCTGCATTTGTCCTCTCCAAAGGGAGCTGGTTTTCAGTGCTGTAGACAGGCTGAAGGTGTGTCTAGACAATTGTATTAATGGAAGGGAAAGCAAAAGGAAAGTTTGTTTTGTAGATACTTTATGTAAGTGAACTGCAAGTGAATGAAGTCAACTTGTGAAGATGTGGTTCACCAGTTGTTATGACAGCTGTTGAACTAGTTATGCTGCACTTATGTCTTTTATGGTAAGGCCTAATAATGCATGTTAAAAATGTATTTCACTGCCACAGATTGCCCAGAGAAGTTGTGGATGCCCCATCACTGGAAGTGAGCAGCCTGGTTTAGTGGAGCATGACTCTGCCCATGGAAGGGGGGCTGTAACTAGATGATCAGATGATCTTTAAGGCTGTGTGCCCAAATATGATTTTCTTACTCAACATCTTAATAAAATGTTTATGATAATAAGACCAGGCCATGTTCTGTTTGTTTGTTTTCTTTCTGGAAGACAGCATAGTGAAATTTCATGTGAGGCTTTTTGATATCCTTAAGGAAATCAATAGCATGCTTAATATACACCTATTCAGAGACATTACTCTGAAAAGTAGCTAAGAGGAGAGTGGTCTGTTTTGAATGTTTGGGCATATCTGCTTGATTAAATAACTTTAAAAGAGCTTCACAGAAAGAAAACTGATGAGGAAAGTAAATTCTGTTCTGCCTTCTGCATCCATTAAATTGTTCACTAATTTTTCTGAATGCTTTTGCACCCCAGCTGACATCTAATCTTTAGGAATATTACTGAAGTCCCAATTGACTTGGCCAGTTAGAAAAACAAATCTTTACTTTTTTTAAGTAAACGTGTTCTATTTAGAGTAATAGAAATGCAATGAACTGGAATTGTGGCAGGGATAGACAGGTGTTGTCCTTGTGACCTTTTACAGCTGCTATTAACTGGATTGATAAATGTGTAATGAAGGGTAAAAGTTTACTTTTATGCTGGTTTTCCGCTAGAGGCTCCACGTCTTTGTGATTTGCTGTTGCAGGAGAGGAGAGATTGAATTAGAGGCTGCAATTAATAAGATTCTTGGTAGACAGCGGAGTTGCAGGGAGGTGGGGAGGTTTGCAGGGCACAGTGAAGCAGAAGCAGCAGCCAGGGACGTGTGGCCATCGCAGAAGTGTGCACTGCAGCCGACATGGGAGCCAAGGCTGGGAGCCAAGGCTGGGAGCCCCGGCTGCCCCGGTGTTGCCAGCGGTGCGGGAACAGCCGGCACCCCCAGCAGGGCAGCTCCCCCTGCGCTCCTACAGCCTCGGAGGCCAAGGCAGGACGTGCCAGAGGAAGTCATAGGAACACGGCACTGCTGCTGAGGCTCCTCTGTGCTCTTTCCTAGGATTTCTGAAGTATCTTGATCCGTTTCCAGTGAGTCATTTCGTAGCTCAGTGACTCTGATTATCTTTAGCTTGTCTCTCTAGTGTCGTGTTCTGGTCAAACACCTCCTTGGTTCCTACTGTCAGGTACATCTGCAAAGCTCAGCTTGAGAATCAAAGCTTTAGAAACTCTGGTTTAGAGATTAACTCTGACCAAGTCTGTGTTAGGAGTAGAAATGAAAGTGAACAGAAGGCTGAACACAGCCAGGCAGCTCCATTGAACTGTGGTACAGCAGGAGCTTTATGGAAGGGACACTGGAGAATGGGTGTTTGTCTCTACTACAGGTGTTTCTCACTGTGATCTGTGTCTCTTTAAACTGAATGTGCTTGCACGTTCCTTCTGTTCTCATGCCAGTTTTTAATATTTGTTGAGACAAATACACTATAAAATCTGGTATATAATAGAGCACCTGACAAAATTGTTTGACTCAGTGATAAATAGCACTTTTACTTGCATGTAAAATGACACGATGGAGGATATTTAGTTGTGAAACCTAAGCACTTACCAAGGGAAAAAAGTACTTTTGTAACAACAAAAACTTATGTAAAGAGGTTACTATGAAGTAGCAGTTAAGACGTTTTTAATGTTTCATGTAAAAAAAGATAATAGAAATTATTTTTAAAGGTTAATTAGAACTGTTAACAAGTGGAACCCAAGTGCTAATACAGAGTTTAATTTTTTTCTTTTCTTTTTTTTCTGTACTTGGATTACTTGCCAAAGACTTACTCATTTTGATCAGGCAAAGAATATTTTGGGATAGTTGACAGACAACCTTTTTTTTTCTACACGAAAGCTCATTAATGCAGGTTTTATTGTTCTGAAAGGAGCTATGCTTTTAGAGAACAATTCATTTAGTGTTATTACTATTATTTTCTCTTTTTCTGATTTGTATTACCAGAAATAATTCACATTTTAATTCATTTAAAAGGAGAGCGAGAATTAATTAAATTTGCATTGACAAGCACTTTTGTTTGCTTTCTTTCTGGAGTTGGGAGTGGCTACTGATGATCTTTGTCCTTGTGTTTTCCATAGTGAAGCAGAGATCAGTTCTACTGAACTGTAAATGCAGTATGAGAAGAACTGAGTAGTTGGCAAAAGGCATTTCAGTTCTGTGTAGTAACAGAATAAAAAAAACCTATGTTAGGAAGAAAATTTTTCAAATGCACAGTTTTGCCACTGTATAAATGGGCCATACTCCCAAATCTTGAATACTTGGTGCAGTTTTGATGACATTATACCTAAAGAAAAGGGTAGAGGCTAGTAAGGATGATTACAGGTGTTCAGAAGGTTTCCATGAATACTCTGACTTAGTTTGGAAGAGGGATAATTTGATGAGTCCATATGTCTTATGTAAAATCATGAGTATCATAAAAAACTAAATAGAATGTGGTTGGGCCCTTTGGTAGCACAAGAAAATATCCAATTGAATTGAGGCTGACATTTTTTATAGCCACAAGTTGACTTCTACACAAAGCCCATTCTCATTTGGGAGGCAAAAATGTATAAATGTGTCTAAAACCAAAGCAACTGAACAGATTTACATAGAAACTCTGACTGGCAATAAACTGTAATACAGACTCTGGCTTAAAAGTCTGAGAAAGTGTCCTGGGAGTCCTGATGCTGTTTGCTCTTGTTCTTGCACTTTTTTCCTCAAGAATTTTTTGTAGGTTGCTGGGAGAGAGGGTAATTGAGAGAGTTTGGGTCTTGCCCGTTAGGATTTTGTGATGTTCCTGTTTCAGCAGAGGGGTAGGTTGTGTGTCTGTGTCAGATTCAGAGTGTGTGTCAGAGGGGCTGTAAAACCCAGCACGTGGGCTGATCCCAGAGACTGAAGGGTTTCAGTAACCTGGGTGTTGTACTTCTGTGGTGTTTTTATTTTTGTTGTGTTCTCAGACCTGGTTCTTACTTCAAAATGCAGTTCTGTGGTGTTCATTTATGTAGATACCTGAAATCCAGAGAGCAGTTCTCTGGGGGCCTTCCTCTCTTTAGGTCCATTTTTCACATGGCTGTGAACCATTCTCAAGGTTCATTAAATCAACTTCTTAAATTTTTTTACTTCTATCAGTAGTTTGACATGGCGTAATTGCTGTACAGTTTGTTCTGAAATGCATATTTATTCAGAAGGTAATGAATCTTGTTTAAATATAGTTAACAGCATTGACTTTGTCCCTGTTTTATCTTCTACTTACTGCTCAGATGTAGTAGACTCAGAAGGTCACATCTGAAGGAGTTCTGTACCTGTACAGAGTTCAGCATGGTGGGAAGTCTGTTCTGTCTGCAGCAGATGTTCCATTATGTCCATTATGCACAATGAAAAATTACCCCGTAATTTAAAACAGGTCTTAATAGATGAGCACTTGAGTTGTTTGTGATGTGTGATGCTCAGTAGCTTGTAGTACAGGGTAGGATGCTCAGAGAGTTCCCAGGTCAATGTTCTGTGTGGCCATGACCACTCTGGTTTTTCCTCATCTTGGCTGGTGGTTTCTGTGGGTTGTGAGGCTGTTTGTTCTTACTCTGTCTCCAGAAATGTGATTTTGGCTCAGATCTTAGGTACAAAAGTGTTTCCATCTTCCCAAACTCCTCTATACAACAGTAACATCTAGTTCCAGAAAGAAAAAAAAAAACATGAAAATGAAGGGTTTTATTAAAGGGATGACCCAGAAGATAAAAGGTGATGATTCTATTACAATTCTCAGTGTGTGTTCATTTTGAGCCTTGATCAAAATCACCTTAAAAACTTCGAAAAAAAAATCCACATGCTTAGAGTAAAGAATGACATAACATATACAGTGAAAACCAAAACTGATCAAAGAATGGAACCATATCCAAACAAGGAAAACAAACTCTGACAAGTCAAATATAAATCCATAATAAGGCATACCTAAAGGGATCCTGAGAAACAGCTGATGGCATCAAAGCAGTAATATATCTTTTCAGATATTTCAGGAGCAGTAAACTTACCTGTTTGCTTCTGGTTAGGTAGGATGGTTCAAGGAAAGAGAGGTCAAAGCTGAATAACTCAGGTTTTGTTGGTGGTGGTATTTTCAGTGGAGAAGTTAACGGAATACTGGTTGTATTGCTGTCATCATCCTCTTGAGAGGGGAGTGTGGCTGTACTAGAGCAGGTGAGGAATGATGTGGGCCCAGAGAGAGAGGAGGGGTGTGGAATGAATGGCCAGGCCTACCTGCAGCCCAGTGTCTCATTGTTTTAGCAGCAGGTTTTAAAATTGCTGTGAAGTGTGGAATAGCTTTCATCAGCTGCATGCAGTTTCTCCACTCTTCCCTTTATTCTGATTCAGTTTGTTTTTGTTGCCCTTTAGTGAACTAAATCTGGGAAGTGATCATTTAAAAGTAAAAGTGCCCTTTTCAGGGACTTGTAAAATTAGATTATTTCACGTTTTGTTATGATCAAAGATCAAATCGCTTTTGGCACTTGCACTACAGTTGCTCAATTTCTCTTCTGTTCTTCTCTTTAGTCATACTTCGTCATGTTTATGCCACTTGTATTGATGGAATTTTGTTTGGTTTTTTACAGTGACTACAGTTCCTGTCTCACCTCTTTGATGGAAGAAGATTATGACCCAGAAGTGAACTCTTCACTGTAGAACAAGCAGCTCTTGTGGAATAATTGTGTCCCTTTAAAAGCAGCACCCGGTCTACAAAAAATAGAGTAGAAGAGATTATTTTTGGACCTGGCTTTTTTTGTTCATGTGACCTATGTTTCAGCATGTAAATTGTGAAAAACAGGGAGAACATTCGTGCCTGCTTCTGAGCTTTATATCAAGTAGTGCATAGCTCTGTGGAGCATTAGCCAAGTTACGTGAAGACCAGAGTATATCCTAACATTCATTTTTTTAGATATTTTACCTTTTTTTAGCAAATGTATGTGATAAAAATGAAATTTATATTTTGAGAGCATTTGGGCAGATGCTTCTTGTTTAGATCTCAGCATTTAGGGCAAACATTTTTATGTAATATCTTTTTTCCAGGGTGTTTAGGTTGATCCTGCTGCAGATCATGAACTGTCCAGCAGCCTTGAGTGTATCTGTTCAGTATTAATCATGATGTTGCTCTGAATGTGGTCATGCAGACTTGACAAACCTTTTTGTAATGTAAAGGCTGATTTCTGTACTACCACGACCAGAGGAAATTTAATGAGGTGAACGTGGGCGTGGCTTTTTTAAATATAAATTACCTTCTTAGGTATCTTTTTTTTGTAGTGAGAGTGCAAAGAGAGGGTAAAATGAGCAGCTGAGGGGGTGAAGGGCACAGTTGGCACGAAGTGCGGCCTCTCGTGCTCTCTCCGAGACGCACCGTTGCCTCGAGGCTGGCTTCCAGAGTCCTGCACAAGGAGGGAACCAGAGCTCACTGAAGCACACAAACTGAGGACATTGGACTGCACAGGCCAAACTCAGGGTAAGTATTCATTTGTGTTTAATGCTTTGTTTATACAGTCTTGAGTTGTTTATAGATAAAATAAAAGTGAAAAACAAAGCAAAATGGTAAACTGGAGAACCTTCCACCAAAAAAAAGGTGGAATTTAGTTACACAGAGCAGTAGTGAAATGTTCATCATTTTGAGCAGTAAAAGATTGCTGTGATGTGTTGGAAAGAACAATTCAGTTTAGGATTTGTCAGTGAGATGCCTCGATGGGCCTTCAGTTAACTTCCATTAAGATCCTTCAACCAGATTGTATCCTGTTGCTGATAATTTGGTTTCTTGCCTATGAAAGCCGTCTCAGTTTAGGATATTCCCTGGGGCGTGGGAGCTCATGGATCTGGATACAGTTCTACTTCAGGGATGCAGGAGCTGGCATATGGTTGTCTTTCAGGTCTCTGATCTGCTCTGAATGTCTCTTAACATCACCAGTTTGCTCATGCTTGATTTACAGCCTCTGGAATAAAAAACATTGAGTGATCACCGCTTTGTAGGCTGTGAGACAATGAGCAATGCAGTTTTGTACCCCAAATTCTGTCATGTCTTGATTTTACATGTCTGTGCATTGTATGGCTTTTCTATGCCATTTGTTCTATTTTCTTCCACCTCCACACCCATTCTATCATGAACTTCATGGGTGTGTTAATTGTAAACAGGAAGTAACTGGGAATGTTGAAGTTCTTACCTGTTTCACTCAGAGGAACAAAATCAGCAGGAGAAAAAAAACCCTCCAGTATAATCTGAAAAACTGCAGCACTTTCCCCTCCTGTTTGTGTAGGCAAACTTTGGGAGATAAATTGTATTATTATTTCAGTTTGGTGAAGATGACAGGGAATGTTTGTCATTTACAGATCCTGGCCATGAGGTTTGATGCCTCATTTTATTGAAGGGAGACACTGGACCTAAATGGCGCAGCATGACTTTGTTCCTGCCTGGCTTAACTTCTCAACACCACAGTCAACCAAGGTAACAGTAACACAGCTCACCTCCTTTCCCAGCTGTGACCACGGGTAAGATCAGTGTGTTGGGTTCTCTCTGATGCTGTGTGAGATACGTGGATTTGTGTGCCACTCTAATCAGACCCATGCTTGCTGACATTGCTGGCTAATCCATGCAGATATGGGTGCCGTATTGAAAACTCGTACAGGAATGTGGGGTTTGGTGGTTTTTTCAATTAGCAAAATGTCACTGCTGGACTGACAGGCTCCTGGACTGTCCAAATGAATGCTTCATTACATGGCTTTTTACTTTCCACAGTCCCCTGCAGCCACCTTTGAGAAACATGGAGAGCATCTTCCCCGGGGAGAGGGCCGCTTTGGCGTGAGCCGCAGGAGACACAATTCT
Source organism: Climacteris rufus (assembly GCA_013398175.1). Classification (NCBI taxonomy): domain Eukaryota; kingdom Metazoa; phylum Chordata; class Aves; order Passeriformes; family Climacteridae; genus Climacteris; species Climacteris rufus. The sequence goes on from VZRZ01008689.1 coordinate 452,390, forward strand.
TCCGATGGGTTTTTCAATAATGGGCCCCTCCGAACTGCAGGAGGTGAGTCAGAAGGGTCAGAATGCAGCCTGAGAGCAAACATCTTGAAATATTCTTCAGAATGAAGGATTCTGCAGAATAGAAACATTTTCCCAAACTGTACATTTTCAAAATGTCCTGTGAGGAAGTTGTACTACTCTCTTCTCCCGTGCCATATGCTCAGTCCTCAAGGGGTTTTCATGGTGCCTGAATGTGCATTGTGTAGTTTGGTTTGTTTTCTGATATAATCATACAGTACTTAATAAGTTCAACTCAGTAGTTACGTAGTGAACACTGACTGAACAACAAGAAAAAGAACCTGATATTTCCAGTATTCTGCACACTGTGTTGATTTTTTTATTTGCATCCTTATCTCCTTTTGTTTAGACTGCTGGCATCAGCCGTCCCTTCTCCGCCATGATTCTGTAGATTCTGGTGTTTCTAAAGGAGCTCATGTTGGGCTTTCTGGCAGTCAGCCTGGCTGGCATGGTCCCTCACGGGGCCATGATGGTGTGAGCCAGCGTGGAGGAGGAGGAACTGGAGTTCATCGCCACTGGAATGGCAACTTCCATTCTCGGAAAAGTTCCGCCTTTCAAGAAAAGCTGCCTGTTGAATCCAGGGAGGAGAAGAAGGAAGATAAAGAGCATTTGCAGTTTGAGGAAGAAGACTTTGTAAGTGTGTAGCTTCTCACTAGAAGTGGCAGGTGTGAGAAGTGGCTTTTCAGATCTCATTTTCATTAGCATTGATAGGTGGTGAGGCTCTAGAGTTGCATTCCATTCCATGTTTGAGATCACAGCAAATTGAACAAAATTATTCCAGTGCTGATAGGATGCTGATTGGTACCCAGAGTCCTCAGGACTGGGCAGCCTGTTGGATTATGGGATTTGGCACATATGTTTTGCCAAAGGCTGTTGTGAACTGAAGACATTGTAACAAACTAGCCAGGTCTTCAGCGAAACCTGTAAGATGACAGAGGAAGAGTAGTTGTATGGACTTTGTGGCTTTGCTTACAGAGCCTTTTTTTTGCTCCTAAAAGTACATCTGTTCAGCTTATCTTCAGTCTGCCTGCTTCAGTCTTCCTGTCTCCTTCACTCTGATACATGTTGGTGTTTGTGATAACCTTCTCAAGCTTGTTGATGACATTCTCAGACCTTTGCAACTGTCTGTCTGGAATCTTCTGGAATAGTATTTTGTTAAGAGACATTTTCCTTTTTCTCTGGTAATCTGTGGATCAGGGTTTCTGGAGCCATTTCTTCCACTACTATCTCCAGTTCACCAGCCGCCTTCTTATTCAGTATTTTGATTCATGTGGTATTATCAGTATGATAGTCTCTTACATCCTGGCTCTATTTTTGCTGGAATATCTTTAGTTTTTCAAACTTCATCAAATAGTACTTGGACTTAGGGCTTTCATCTTTACTACGTGCTTTCCTTAATGCTAATGCTTTGAGAGATGTGCACCTTTTCTGCTTTCTCTTTTCAATTTAATTCTATTTCTCCTGACCCCTGGAGAGTGGTTTATTATCAGACCATGTGTTTTTCTTTTTGCATCTATTTCTTGCTGTCTCTAGGCTCTTCTTGACCAGTGTAAGAGGATAATATCTGTAAGGTTGTGGTAGCTCTGTCCCTTCACCTAATGCAATTCCTCTTAAGGCTTTTGCTGCCTACCATAATGAGAGGTTCTGGTGATACTGTGCACACTTGTGTATCATCATGAGTCTTTTTACTGTCTTACTCAGCATTTGTCTCTGGAAGGCTGTTCACAGCTGAAGTTGTTGTGGCAGTTTGATGGCACTGCTTCTGTCTGGGGAAGTTAGGAGTTGGAGTGAAGTATTTGAATGCCCACAGCTGCTTCAGGCCAAAATCCAGAGCCTACACTTAAATTGCCTCAGGAGGCAGTTTGATTTAAGCTGCTGGGGTTTTTCAGTGCAGTGCCTGGGAAGTGATTGTTTGCTCTTGTTCAGCTGCTTCCACTTGGAGCAGGAGCCTGCATCAGAGAGTGGTGAACAGCTGGAGGGCAGGGATAAAGCTTGTGCCTGGATTTCTGTTACCTGATTTCTCAAGTCTACTGTAATTCAGGATTTCTATCAGCCTGCTCTTTAGACTGTCAGAAGCCTGTTGAAATCTAGAAATACTGCAACGATTGCAATTGTGCAATCTCTTGTTGTCTGTCTTGGTCTAAATCTTTCTTCCATGTACTTGGTTCTCTTCTTCAGTGCCTTGATGAGTGCCTTCCCCAAGTACATGACTGTTTCTTCTGTAGCTTCTTCCCCCCTTTTTAAGATGGTAATACCACACACTGGTTTAACAGCAAACTTTGTTTATTGACTCCTGTATTGCCTTTGCCGCAGTGGTGAAACTGATGAGTGCTGTGGTTACATGTGTAGCTGTTAGGCCTGCGTGGCCGACAGCACTTTTCCTGAAAGGTCTGCAAAGCAGCCTGTTAGTCTGAGTTCTCCTGTGGTGTGAGCACCACTGCTATAAAACTGACCTGTAACTGCAAAATTAAGCAGTTAAACAGAGGAATTTCTAGGGACTGAGGCAGGAATTTATGCTATGGTGTGACATTTTTTCCTAACTTTTACAGAACAGGGATATCTACTATTTCAGATGCTCACTATTAGAGAGTTATGCTGTCACCATAGTAACTGACTTATGAAGGATTCATTAAAAAGAGGAAAAAGATGGCTGTATTTTGAACTGAGGTTATTTGGGATGGGGGAAGAGGTATAGCTAATCAGGAACACTTGTCATTGAGTGCTTAGATTCTCTGTACTCTGCTTTGAGCTTGGACATGTGTGTAGTTGTTCCACCAAGTTGAATTCTGAAACTGAATCCCAGGTGAGTCTGCAGAGAGCACTGAGTGTGTGTGCACTGTTGTCCTTAAAAAGTAGACTCTGAAGCTTGACAAAAGTTTAAATGTAACTTTCTTTTTTGTCACTAAATATATTCTTTCACATTATGAATCTAGCATTGCTTTTTTTGTTTTATTGATGCTTAATTATTGTATTAAAATATTTGGGAATTGAGGCAATATTCTTCATATGCTGATGATGTGGATTCTGTTTTGTTTTTTGATCTGCTGACTAAATACTAAATTTTTTAATGTGCATAGTGGTTGGTAGAATCTACCTGATTATAGTAGAAGACCAGAGGGGTTATCCTGGACCCTCTGATAGTTCTGGTGGAAATATAGCAGAAATCAGGGAGTATGCAAACTGGATTTCATGATGTCTTGTGGCAAAGCACTCTCTTCCACTTCAGGTGCTGTTCAGAGAAATCTACCCAAACTGTGGGTTCCTAGAAATATAATGTTATCTTAATACTGGTTATTTTTTGTTATATGTGATATGACAATTTATTAATTTGCTTTGTCTTTTTACAGCCATCTTTGAATCCAGAAGCTGGAAGACAAAACAACCAGAACAAACCTTTAGGAACACCTTCTGGAGTATGGGGTAGGTAAAGGTCACTGTACAGAATGCTGATGCTGGAGCAGAAAGTTGTAACTGGTGTTTAAATGCAGGGGATTTTCACTCAAAAATATTTTAAAGATTTAAGTGAAGCACACAGTTTGCTGCTTTCTGTCCTTTGTTGTTTTCTTCCCGCAATCTTCACTAATCTCTTGGCCTTTTTGTCTACTTGAAACTGAGCTGGTCTTGTCATAAACAAACAGCCAGTGGCAGCAATGTCACTGTTCTGTGTCCTCTTCCTGCTGTGCTGCAGTTGCTGCTTCACACAGACATCACTGGAAGGGCAGAGCAGATTGGAGTGAACCAGACATTAGTTCCTGACTTGGGGTCTTCATACTAGAAATACAAAAAAACTGTCATAATTCTCTGGTTAGAATTTAGTTGATTTTTTTAAACTCTGAACAGCCTTGCTTTTGATCCTGATGTGATATGGGAATCTATGCCCTTAAAAAAGTGAAACAAGGTACCAGTCCTAGCAATTAAGTACAGGTTTGTTAATGTCTAGTTGGATTAGTTGGGTTGGATACTGTAAACAGTACAAATGCAAAAGAAACTCAAAAACAGTTCTTGTGATGGTTTTGGGTTGTATTCTTTTTGCTTGTTTGTCAGGTAGCTGTTCTGCACAAAACTTAATGACGATAACATTTATGGGGCTTTTAGCTGTTTATATCATTAGTATTTTTAAAATTGTTATGCTCCTGGAAATGTGCCTATTTGGCCTAAGAAAAGTAAATTGTGCTCGTTTGCAAAAGCACTGTGTCTTTTGAGGTATAAGTCGTGCAAAGTAATTTTGCTGTGTTCATGAACTAACAAAGCTGATACATGTTGCTCAAAAAAATGCTCATATCTGTTCTAATTCCTGTAGAATGATGCAAGGCTGTTAACTGATGTCAGTGTAGGATTTTCCTTTCAGCATCAAGGGAGCTGTTGTGTTTAAATGAGAGAAGATTGGACTCGGACGTCCATATCCAGTATCTTTGCTCAGAGCTGAAATGAAAGCTGATAGCAGTCTCAGAATCACATGTATAGTGTCTGAAATGGAGAGGGAGGAACTGGAGCAGTGTGCTGCAGCTGTTCTGAAACTGAGCATCTGTATTTCAGAATCTCTTGTTTTGTTTTTACAGAAAACCCCCCTAGTGCCAAGCAACCTACCAAGATGCTGGTCATCAAAAAGGTTTCAAAAGAGGATCCTTCCGCCGCCTTCTCAGCTGCATTTACATCACCTGTGTCTCACCTGGCAAATGGCAACAAAGCCACCACCATTGTCCCAAGTGTCTACAAAAATCTGGTTCCTAAACCTGCAGCTCCTCCTTCCAAGGTACAGGGGTTTCCAAAAAATTAGTGAACAGCAGATCAAGGGAATCAACCCCCCGAAAAGCAGCAGGAATCCAGTTTCTGGGGCAGTGGCTTTTACAGTAGAGGTCTATTTACTACTAAAGTTGTTGTTCTCTGTTAAAATACCTTTGGGTCTGGTCCATAGGGAGAGCTCTGACTACCTCTGACTACACTGAGGTGTATTTGAATGGGTGTGTCCTCATGCATTAGACAAATCCTTATCTTAATAAGACAAAACAGGCCATGCTGGAGAGGTGGAATGTGTGCTGCCATGTGCTTGAACTGTTCACGTGACTCCCTTGAAAAATCTTTATTGGGTTACAGTACTTTGATGTGTTCAGAACACAATTGAGGCTAAGATCAGATTAGATTGTAACATCCTGCAATTCAGGTGTAATTTAGTTGAGCCTTTAAAACAACCTGGAAAAGTAATGGGGTTTGTGCTATAGTTCTTTTACTGAAGGAAATACAGTAGTGTTAAAATAAGTAATTTTTTTTTTATTTCTTAGCTCTAGCTTTAATCTTGCCCATTTTTCCGGAGAACCTACATGTATAGGTACCCTAGAAACTTTGAAACTTTGATGGTGAAAGTATTTAAAAAACTAAAAAAAAAGTTAGCTAGGTGTCCGAATACTTTGGGTTCCAAAATACATTAATTACTAATGCTGGCTGTGACATTCCTACAAAATCTTCCCTATTATTACAGCAGATTATTCTTACACACTTGAAAGATAATAGCAAAATAAGAAAGGCTCACAGATTTTTTTCTTTTGTAAGAAAGCAAGCTTTGAGCTTTTTTCCCTTTTGTAAATTTCTCTTAATTCAGGTTAAATTCTGCCAGCTACAGAAAAAATTACAGTGGTCAAAAAGTCTAAACCCTTAATTTGACAGCCAGTCTGCTTCTTGGTGAGATGGGATAAACTGACCAATTAGAAAGGCTGTGAATAAGGAGTGCTTCATTCCACACACAGTTTTCAGTCCATATATGTTCTTGTTTAGAATAGGTAAACAAAATGCAGCTTCTAATGAGTAGGGAGCCTCCTGTGGGTTTTATTTTTGCTTTTACAGCTTGATTGATACATGTGTATATATAGTCTTACCTAGGTTTAGTCTGAGTGTTTTGAGTGGTCTTTAAAACAAAAAGCCAGAGGTACAGTTTCTGGCCAGACTTAGATTGTCTCTTTGGCTTCAAAGTAAACAGAATTTTAGTGAGCCAGAATGCATATAGCTTGTTTGTGTTACTGGCTCTTGTGTACACATTTCTGAGGTCTGAAAGTTAGGGCTGTACCAGTGTAGGGACTGCGAGATAAAAATGCACTTCTGAAAGTTGTGGGAATGTCTGTTGTTACTGCTGGTCATGATATACCTGTTGCTTGACATTGTAAAATCTGGTCATAAAAACCTGCATAGCTAATGCAACTGCTTTAGAAGCAGCTACAACAAATGCAACAGTGACTGCACAGCAAGGAGCAACTTGCTGTGCAATTAACTGTTGCATTTATTGTAGGTGCTTCTAAAACCCATGGGCAGAGGTTTTTTCATTAATTCAGTCAAGGAGGGCTGCTCTTGAAGCTTTTCCTAACTGTGTTCTCAAATCAGGCTATGTAGGATTTGATTCTTCAGATAAAAAGAATACATTACTCAGTGCTCAAAATTGGAATAAAACTGACTATGATCTGAAGGTTCAGCATCCATCAAAAATAGTGGTAGGGTTTTTTTTGTTAGCTTGCTTTACATGTTAAATAGCTCATTTGCATTCCAGATTGCTTATTTGTATTTAAATCATATATTATGGCAATAGGTAGTGGTACCTGCCTAAATTCCTTTTAATTTTTACTGTGCTGAACCAGTCAGTAGGCCTGGATTACACCTGGATTTATACCTGAAACATTACAGTATTGATAACAAAGGAAATGTTCTTTGGTTAGTGGAGAAGGCATTAACTTTTGGTATGTATCCCAAGGGATCAGTCACATGAAGCAGGATATAAATATGTGCTTAGAGATTTAGCTGATAATTTTAAGTGTTCATGCACTGACGTGGTGCTGTAGTTGCTGGGGCAGTGTGATGTTCCTCGGTGGTGGGGATTGCAGTGGGAAGAATTGTCTGCTGATGTCATCAGCAGTGCTTTTGTTTAGGAGTGGTGACCATTAGCAAAACCATAAGGTGGGATATCAGCATATCCTGAGCCAGGAAAACTGTGCACTTTGATGTCTTTTGAAAGGCACAGCCATAAAGCAGCTCTGGTAGGATGCATTATTCTGAAGACTTCTAGAAAGTCATACAGGAATTGCAGTGCATAAAGTAGTAGAGGAGTCAAAACATTACTTCCACAAAGTCAGCAGTATTGGAAAGCTGTCACAGGAAAACTCAATGAGAAATGGTTTTGTTAAGTTGTAGCAAGGAAGAGAGCTGGTGGCAGCAAAACAAGTGCATTCTTTCTGGGCTAATTGAGCTGGCTGATAGCTCACAGTCAGGCAATCCATGAAGGTCATACTGAGCCTCCCCAGGAAGCAGTAGGGGTCTGTCTTTGGACCTGTCTGAGCTGCCCCTTTGTGGAAGCCTGGAGAACAGCACTGGGCAGCTGAGATCTAGAAATTGCACAGTGAAACCCCAGAGCTGTGGAGAGAAACTTTTTGTCATAGTCATACTGCACCAGCATTTTAGTACAGGCAATATTGTGCAGATCAGGATATTTTTGGGGTTTGAAGGGGATGTTTTTAATGTGTGCTGTGAATGCCACAGAATCCATTTGGTAGTGCAGGATGCTCTTGTTTTTAAATTGGAGTGGAAGACTAAAGCTGATGGCCTCCCCTAGCAATGTATTTATTTAAAAATTAATAAGAGAAGCCAACAGAGAGTGAGAATGCACTGAAATAGTGGCCTCTGTTCTCATTGCTGGCAGATTGCAGGATCTGTTGCATCTGAGATTTAACAGAATCCCATTTGTGCATGAATTATTTTACTAGTGAGTTGAAGCTGGCCTCAGAAGTCCAGTGGGTCAAAGGAACCTGTGTGTTGTAATGTTCTAACAGGTGTCTTAGTTGTGCTACTTGATACAAGTATCTTCTTAGGATTGTTTTTGTAAAGATTCTCACTTCTCAGTGTTTGTCCTTGACTGATACGAGAGCTTCAAGAACAACATTCCGAGTAACAAAAACTTACCTTGAAGTCTTTGCTCTTCTGCCAGATATGGCCGGTGTATTCAAAGGGATGGAGGGAGTATCCAGAGAAAAACAGCATGTGATCCTGCACTGTAATAAACTGGCTGCTTTTGCTTCTTTTTCCTTTTTATTTTTCTTGTTACTGTTGCTAAATCAGTGCAATGATGGACGCTTTCAGAGCTCTAGGAAATAAATAATTTGCATTTTCACCCTGAACAAAAATATTCCTTGATGTGCTTCTTCCTCGCACAGGGGAACTTCCTGTCAAGTGAATGGAGGCCTTTCTTTTTGGCATGCACTGTTCCCCTAAGAAATGTGAATTTAATTGGGAATTTTTTGTATTTTCCGTCTGTGGGTAGCTGTAGGATGAATTGCATTACTCAGTGGTGATTCCAATTAACGAAGGGCAATGCTGGATTTTCCCTTTGAGCTCTTAATGGTGCTTTTCCGGAAGGTGGTGCCCACAAAACAGAACTGTGTGTGATTTGGGGGGGGGAACAGAAGATGCCAGGGAAAAAATGATGAGTGTTGAAATAAACTTGTTGAGACTGTTCTTGGAAAAGAAAGAAAAAAATCCATACATCAGCCAACATAATGTTTATTTATTTCAGTACTTGCAAGCAACCCCTTCTTGTGCCTTACTTACCATGTACTGGCCTGTGTTTTGTGTTCTGTCCAATACAGCCAAGCCCCTGGAAGGCCAACAGAAATGAACATAAAGCAGGCTCGCTGTCCTCCACCCGTGACTCTGCCTTTACCAGTCCAGTGTCTGTAACCAAACCAGCGGTACTGGCCAGTGGCTCAGTCCTCACCTCTCCCAAAGAGGTAAGGCTTGGGCTTAGGGGTAGGGTGGGAGCTTTGTCACTGTCACCCGCTATAGCAAAACATGACAAAGCTTTCTCTGCACATGGTCCCTACCTTTGCACCCTTGAGGGATGACTCACTTGTACATTCTTAGCATATTCTGTCACATTGCTGAAATAAAAATGTGGTTCACCTGGCTGTAAAGCCGTTGGAGTTTGTTCAACTGTATTGGAATTTCCTTCCAGTAAACAAAAAAAAAGTACTAATGCTTCAAATGGTGTTGTGTAACTACCCATGCGTCAGTGTGCTGTTATGGGAATGCAGATACCAAGAACTGATGTGAATAGGTAGGTAAATTAATTCCCATTATGTTCTTCAGAATAGGAAAAGAAAGGGGAAGGAAGGTGATCTGCCTGGTTTCCTTTCTCTAGAACAACAGCACAAGCAGTGAGTTCTGAGGGAGTTTAACATGTGTACATGTGGCTTTTCAGCTACAGTGTCTGTTTTCAGTTTTGGTGTTGGAAGGAGGTAACCTGCTGAGATGGAAACTTACTTGCCCCTGGTTTTGGTCTGAAGTATAGAGAGAACTTTGAAACATAAATCTATTCATATTTCAGCAGTAACTGTGACATAACACTAGAAAAAAAAGAACAAAAATAAAACAGACTGTGATAAATGACAATTGACATCTGAAATTAATGTGTTCATGTTTTAAGTGTCTAAGTGGAGGGTTTTTTCTACTTGTGCATTTGTCTCATTTCTTTATAGATATGACTTCTAAAACAAGGCCTTGTCTTCTTTATGATTCTCTGCTTTGCAGACTTTACTTTGCAGCAGCCTGCACTTTTCAGCCTTAGCCACAGCTGAGTGTACAAGCAGTCATTAAAGGCAATAGTTAACAAGCAGGCACCTGTCACTTTGACAAATAGATCTTACACTGTGTTCCTTTCCCTTACCTTGCTTTGGTCTTACCTTCCCTTGCTCTCTCTTTAGACCAAGTTCTTTGTGCTGCTGGCAGCCTTCTTTTTTGTGTAATGCACAGTACAGTATGGAGAGCATAAATATGTGAACTTAACCAGGCTTTCATCTGAGCAGATAGGAGAGGAGCATTCACTTTGTATCATACAGGGTAATGCAAGTGTCTCCTTCACCCACTCCCAAGAAGGTCTTGTGGGAAACTTCAGTCAGTGAAGTTGTCGGGTACTCACCTGAGAGCTAAACATAAAGGGTTTAAAAATTCCTTCCAACTAAAGTGGACACTTGTAATAAGTTTTCCTTTGAATCTGTTGAAGACTTAAAGTATGAAAACAGACCTGAAAAATGCCTCTCCTGCAGAAGTGGTGAAAAGAGCACCTTTTCTCATAAGAGACCACAGTGTGCTGAAAACTAAAAGGGTGCTGAGCTCACACACAGCTCCCGTGTCCCCACAAGCCAGTCTAAGACAACCAAGTTACAATACAGTCTCCATTCTTAAATTCAGGATTACTTTTCTCTAAGAGTAACCATCCCTTTTATATAGACTGACTTCAGAACAAATCTGAGGTGATGCACAGTTCTCTCATTAAAAAAAAAAAACCACCCAAAAAAACAGCAACACCAAGAGACTGAGATGCTTTGATGTTTCAGTCAAAGGGCTAAGCTTACCTTAGAAAAGATGCCAATGTACTGTTTTAGTGCTAAGAGAGAATGTTCTGTAAAACATAACCCTTCTACAGAAAGTTATGCATAAAACCAGAATTGAGGTGAAATAAATTCCCTTTCAGAAATCTGTTGTTTCTAAACTTTAGCTGTAATTGTCTTCCCCTAATTTGTAGAAATTTTTAGTACCTCAATAGTTTACTAAAGATTAAAACAGCCACTAGCAAAGAGTTCAAGTAGAGTATTTCAGATTACCAGAAGACATCTAATTTTAGTCTCTTTTGTTCATTGTTACCTTCTGTCACTGCAGTCAAGCTAGCAGTTATGTAGAGAGCTTGATTTCAGTACTGTGTTGGCTTTTTATCCTGATAGTTGCAGTCTCTTGTTAGGTCTGTTGCAACTGCTGATTTATTTCTTACTGTGTTGAATTAGGCAAAATCCAAAACGTCTGCCTGAGAAATTACTTCCAGGCTGCATTTACTTCCTTGCAGGCATTATTTCACACCAGTGGTTCCTGTGCAACAGGTGTTAGAAATATAAGCAGCAGTTGCTGCCTTGTTTTTGTTCCAGTTCCCTTGATCTTTGCTCAGAGCACTGCGAGTGTGATAAAAACTCTTGGCACAGGAGTGTCATTTTTAAGAGCCTGAATTTGCAACCTTCCCCCCCAGCTTAAAAAAGTGTGTGGGGAGAAGAACACTGCAAACTTCAGGAAATTTTACTGGTTTAATATTGATTTTAAAAAAAGATCAAAGCATGTACATGAAGAAAAAGAGCAGTGTTGCATGCAAGGTTCTAGTGTCAGGTATCCATAATAATTATTAATTCCTCATTGTTTTAGACTAGCCAGACATGAACTCCAGCAGGAGGTTAAGACACAGGGAACTTCCATTTCACATGTTCTTAGATTCCTTTTGTGTGTCCAGGCAAAACGTGGAACGGATTAATTGAAAGTTCACCTTGGTTAGCAATGCTTCTCCTGCAGGCTGGGTACTGCCAGTGGGCAGCTGTGCCCTGTGCCTGGGTCACAGACTGCAGATTACTGAGAAAGCTGAAACATGGTGGAGGAGCACAGAAGCTTTCCTGGGGTTCATGCATTGAGCTGAGCAGATTTCCCACAGGTTCCAGGGTTGTCTGTGTGTGGCTCCACGCTGAACCCTCTGGGCTGAGTGTACAGAGCAAGCAGTTGGCAGGGAGCTCTCTGCCAGTCCTGGGGCAGGACTCCAAGGCTGTGGCTGCCTGTTCCGCACCCGGTTGTGGTTAGTTAAGGATGTGACCACTCCCTGAAAGGAGATTACCTCCCCATAGCTTAATTTCAGGGTAGAGTCTGACAGGATGACTTAAGATGCAAATTTGAACTGAGTCTAATCTGCTTAATGCTTAATTTTTGTAGGGCAAGAGTCCTGCATGAAGTTTCCTAATACCTGCATGAAGTTTCCTGTTGTAGGCTCCAGCTTGCTTGAGAGAGTTACATTACAAAGGAACAAAATAAACATATTCATGGCCATGTGAATTGACTCCTAGGGGAAGAAAAATTTGAGTTGATAATAATAGATGGGAGAAGTGAATGTGCAACAGCCATCAGTATTTTGATGGGAATTTGACATTAGGTTGGTTTCTTTGAGGGGTTAAGAGCCACCCAAAGGAGTGATGAGTGTTTGAAAGGTGTAAGCACAGCTACTGAGGAGAGCTTTGCAGCAGTACAGTTTGAATTCTGTGTTCTCCCTCCCCTGTGCAGAGTCCTTCCAGCACCACCCCTCCCATCGAGATCTGCTCCTCGCGCCTGACGAAGCTGATGCGCCGGACCACTGATAAGAAGAGCGAATTCCTGAAGGCACTGAAAGATGATAGAAATGGGGAGATTACAGAAAACAGGGAATGTGACAAGCTGGATGATGTAAGATCGCTGTCCTTGCTGTGTATATGATCATTATTATTTAAGGAGTTGGGGACTGGAAGAGCTCTAGAAGGGAATGACTCCCAATTGTCTGGCACATGCCAGCAGAAATAGTGCACAGCAGTGATGGAGGGAGATCTGTGACATGGTGAAATGCAAGTGGATAAGTGATAAATGAGGTGGAAGGGAAAGTCACAGATGTTGAAGCTCATCTAGTTTTTTGCAATGGTTCCCTAAGGAGTGGAACAATATCATATTTTAACATCTTAGTATGCTTTCTGACCTCCCTCTCAAACTACATTCATGGAAAAGTAGAATTTTGTGCTTGTGAAAGGGGCAGGAATGTGGTTCAAGCCTCAGAGGCTCAAACCAGACCCCTTAATGCATAAATTTATGCCTTACTGTGTGTAAAGTGTGTCCTTAGGAGCCTTTAATTATCAGGGTTTTCTTGCTGTCACTCTGAGCCGCTGGTGATGGCTTTGTAGTGCCAGCTCTCGCTCCCTTGGCACAGCAGCACAGTCCACCAAATGTCCTTCGTCCTGGTGTCCTGTCACAGCCAGGTACAAGTTGCTGCAGCTTCTGTAAAAACACTGGCTCAAGGTGAAAGGCTTGGCTGGACCTTCAAAGGCAGAAGCTTGAACTTGGAACTGTGCTGTTGGCACAGTCTGTGTGAGCACACTTTGACGTTTTTATTTTTCTTTAGATGGAGAGCAACAGCACACCAGAACCAAAGGAAAACTGGGAAGAGAATTGCCATCAGAACGGCCTTTCTCTCCCTTTGCCGGAGGAGGGGGAAAACCTCTCCCATTCATTGGAAGCAGAACACAGGTGAGTAAATGGCAGAATAAAGTGTCTGGAGTAAAGAAGGGTGAGTCTTTGGGCTGTGTGAGGAAAAGGAAACTATTTCAGAGAAAACTATTTTTGGGAAGCAGCAGTGGCTTTGTGTGTACAGAGCAGGAGGAGTGTGGGCTTTGTGATTAGTGCTGGGCTGGGTGGGGTCTTATTGAAAGTAAAACAAGACACCAATGACAGGTGAGCCAAGGCTTTACCAAGGTCTGTAATTAAATTCCAGTGCTCTTTAGTACCACATCCCCGTGTTTTAATGCTGCCTAGATATTTACCTGCCCACACTGGAAATTAGCATGAACCTAGTGTGATTCTGGTTAATTTACAAGCAGATGTCCTAAATGTAATGGTTTGAAGACACACACACTGCTCTTTGTTTGCACTTGGAATACTCCTGTGCTGCTTTATATGCTGTAAAAGTGGAGGAGAGTTAAGAAAATACTCACCTGGTATCTCTGGCTGTATCTCTTGTCAGTGAGGAAGCAGTGTGAGCATCTGGTGCAAGCAGATAGTAAGGTTTAGGAGCTTCTGAGCTGTGATACTGGTTTGGTTGCCTCCTGTCCTCCTTCAGTGTCCTTGAGTTAGAATTTCAAAGCCCTGCCTTCCTCCAGCCTGGTTATGTACTCATTGTACAGGACTGCTGATGGTTAAATATTTGTAAAAGACATTGAAAAATGTTGGGTAAACACGAAGGATTGTTGAAATGGTCTCTGATAGAGAAGATTCCTTGGTGAATTTGGAGTGATTTAGTACATTCATGGACAAAGTGTTTTTTCCTTCGCCATTGTTCCCTTGCTTTAGTTCCCATGCCCCTTTTATTTTCTCCACAATCAGGTTATTGAAAGAAATGGGATGGCAGGAATATCCTGAAAATGATGAAAACTACCTTCCCCTTACGGAGGATGAGCTCAAAGAGTTCCAGATTAAATCAGAGCAGGTATGTTTACAGCTCTTGCCACTTGTGGCTGCTCTTCTCCCTCTCCTTTCTTGTGGGTAATTCTTAAGGATGTTCAAAAAGACAAAGAACTGACGTGAGACTTTAGTAGAAATCATGACTCTGCATTATCCATGTATGGTGTACACTGTTAAATATGTAATTCATGTCCACTCACGGTTGGTGACACTTACTCTCCACCCTTTTGCTTGGTTTAAAACTTGCTTTCATTCCTACAGCGAAGAAGAAATGGATTTGGGAAGAATGGATTTCTTCAGGGCCGTGGCTCCAGCCTGTTGTTCCACTGGGGAAGCACTTTTAAGACAAAGATTGAGGACTCAGACACAGAAACAAGTAGCAGCGAAACGTCAGATGACGATGCCTGAAACTGGGCACAATAAAATTAAAATAAATAAAACCAACCCAATAAACTCAGTTCATAGCTCAACACGTGTTTGGGGTTGTATAAACTAAACAGAGTTTATCCTGTCTCCAGTCTGTTCAGTTTTTTCTTTTGTTGTTGATACTTCATGCACAAGGGAAATAATTGTATCCCAAAGAAGAGAGAAATTGGCTTCTTTAGCTTTTTCTTTTGGTTTTGCCCTAATGCTTACTAGAAGTTTGTGCAGCTAGCAAATTTTGACAAAAATCCCTTGTGGGGCAGTGCACAAGTTCAGTCGTGTGAGCAGGACACAAGTGGCTGACTGATCTCTGCAACAACAAGCTTCTAACAGTGCCGCCGCATGGCCCGGTGCGCGGTAACGGTGTGCTAAAACAATCATTGTCGATGACAAAATGGCTTTTGAAGTTCTAATTATGTTAAATTAATGCTAATAACATGAATATTTTATTTTATTTTATTTTTTTTTGGCGGCTCGGGGAGCTTCATCACTTAACCAGGCGTTTGTGGTTTTCTTTTTTTTGGGTACAGCTGTAAAATATTTGGATATAGGAATTGTTTGTGTTCTTCTTCTTGCAGCCTTGATATTCAGGGTGGATTGTAAAATATAAATTTTTTGTGAGATTTCAAAGATTAAGATTATTTTGATAACATTATTTACAGATTTTAAAAAGTGACTATCACATTGAGTCTGTATGAGGGGGAAAAACTACTGCATCAAAAATAACTAACTTGGAATAAATATTTTGCATCAGTTTGCCAATTCTAATTGTCTTTCTTATGTAAGAAGAGCTTTCCTGTAAGGGACCTGCAACTTTGGGGTTCAGTAGCACTGGGGATAAACAGTTTCTTTTCCCACTCTATTTTTCCACTTGGCAAACATTGCTGTAGTGCTCAGACTGCAGGGGCTGAACTCTTCCTTTAAGAAGGGAGAGAGAGAACAATGCTGAGATGACAGCCCATGTTTGGGGTTTTTTATTTTAAAGAAAATAATTCAAAATTATCTTCTACTCAAGCAGTTTGCTTTTTTTTCCGCTTCATACAAAACGGTGAAGCTCGACCGGTCGGTGTCACTTGTTCCTAGTGCAATGCTGCTGTTTATGTTCACAACGTGGCAAGGGAATGTCTGAATCCAAAGCTGTTTTCATTGAAATCTTTTTTAAAAATTCATGAAAACATTTCTATTAGATTAAAAAGAATTTTACAAACAACTCAGTTGTGGCCTAAGCTATTTTAGTGTCCGGTGTAAGTTCAGCTTGTGCACAGAGATTTTGGACTGGCAAGTGCTGGGGGGTTGTGCACTGTTTGCAGGTGCGCTGGATGGAGTCTTGCTGACCTGAGGGGTTTGTCCTGAGGTTGTGCTGTGTGTTCTTAATCCTCTCCTGGCCTGGCAGAGAGGACAGAGGTGTAAGAAAACGGTAATGTTTAGTCCTCAATCTTTGCATCTGGACGTGAGAGTGCACGCTCAGCATTATCAGGTGTAATTCTGCTGCCTGTGCCTCCAGCTCCCACTGGCTCTGCGGTGAAGCCTGGGTGAGAGGGGCAGGGGGGGTATTTCTTCATCCCTGCCCTCTGGAAACCAGGCTCTGGAGGCTGTGGCTTCCTGGGAATGCTTGGGGCAGTGCTGGGGCTCCTTTTGAATGCCCGTGTGCTTTGGTCTCATCAAACATGGCTTTTGTCTGGAAAGGTCTGTCCATTTTTTGAAAGTTTAATTTCCTACATCCATTTAAATCAAGGTACGGAGATCTGTGTGCACTGGGGGCAAGAAATGGGGTAAGTGTAAAAACGCCTTCACCTCATATCCCTGCTGACAGCCACTTGGCATGGAGGAACTGGATTGCTGAGCACTCTGGAGCGCACGGCCTGCTCTGTGTGTGCCGGGAGCTCCTTCTGTTTCACACCAGGCTTTGTGCCCTGACCGTCCCGCGGGCTGTGCAGGGTTTAAACATTGGATGAAACTCTGGAAGTGCCGCAGCCCCTGGACGAGCCTGATGCAGCAAATCCCCATCCATCAAATGGCAGCTTTTTCCTGAGCCAGTCACCACTCTGTGACTGGTATCACTGGCAGTGAGGTGAGGGTGAGTGCAGCACCCAGGGGAGAACCTGGGGGTGCCTGGCAAGCAGAGGTGGGTGCAACGATGGAGTGCAGGGAGCTTTTTTGGGAACAAGGGCAGGGCCTGGACACCTGTGCAAGAAGGGGCAGAAGGAGCCGTTTCACCTCTCTGTGGAGGTTCCCCCTTAGCCTAAAGCACAGATGGGAGCTGCTGCAATATGGAAAAAGGGCACCCCCGGGCCGGGCATGGCTGTCAGGGAGCGCTGTGGGACACCAGGGCCTCCCTCATCTTGTGTTCTGTGGATTTCTCAGGTGACCCAGCGACAGTTTTTTTTCCCCATTGCACTGCCCGTGATAAACAGTGGGAATGTCCAGGGTCAGGGGCGTGGCCACCCTCCCTGCCCAGCCCAGCGTCCAGCATAGCAACAGTGGCTTCAAACAGTGAGCCACCGCCGCCACCGCCACCAGCAGGTCTGTGCACGCATCCAGCCCATCGTGGGGTGCCAGCCCCGCGGGGGAACCCCTCTCCCTGGCAGGGTGGCCCCTTGAGTGACCCCCACTCCCTCTGCTTTCCAGGGTGTGGGACATGGGGTGCTTCCTCTGCCCCCGCTGCCGCTTGGCTTTCAGCTCCCGGCCGCTGCTGCGGGTGCACCAGGAGAAGCTGTGCCTCGGGCCCACGGCACCCAGCGGCTCCAGTCTCCGTGGGATGGACCCTCCGCCTGTGGAGGGGGCACAGGGCACGGCGAGGAAACCACAGGACACCTCGGTAGTGTGGAGCTGGGTCTGGCACAGAATGGGGATGGGTAGGAGGGATGGGGACAGGGACAGGTGCTGGGCTGGGAAACGGCATCGCATCCTGAGCCTGAGCTGGAGCAACCCTCCATCCTCCCATCCCTGCACCACACAGGCAGCCCTTGCTGCTTATTTTGTATATTATTATGTAGGGGTTTTTTTCATTCTTTTCTTCCATTTGTGTCTGCAAGGTTGGGGTGTCCCAGCACAGGGACCACGCTGAGCCACTCCATCACTTTGTGCTTCCTGGTGTCCCACCGGCTGTGCGGGGACAGCGGGGACCAGGGCGGGCGCGGGGGCCTCCCCTGGGGGACGTGCTCACCCCCCGCGAGAGGGCCCTGCTCCGCACGGCCGACCCCGCTCCCCGGCTGGCAGCGGAGGCACAGCGACCCCCGAATCCCAGCGCGGGCATCAGCACCGACAGCTCCCCTGGGCTGGCGGGGACCCAGCCGCCCCTGCCCGGTGCATCCCCTGTGCCGCAGGGAGAGCTCCCCCGGCAGCCGCTCCCGCCGCAGGCGCACCGGCAGCCGCCGCAGGAGCTGCTGGAAGCCCACGAACACCGCGTGGCCGAGATCCGGGCCCGGACCGAGCAGCTGGAGCAGCACAGAGAGGGTAGGCGCTGCCAGCGGTTTTGGGGCGATGGGGAGGCACATGTGGGATGCAGTCACCCCCCGAGAGTGGGGCTGTGGGGGCCGTGCTGAGCCCCCCGGCCCCTCACTGTCCCACACACAGGGCTGTGCCGGCGGCTGGCGGCGCTGGGGGCCGGGGCGGCCGTGGGCCCCCAGCCCGAGCAGGGGGAACCGGAGCCGAGCCGGGTCCCGCGGGACCAGGTCAGACTGGTGCAAGCGGCACAGCACAGGTGAGCCCCGGCCTGGGCGGACAGGGCTCCGCACCCTCGGAGCGGGGTGCCCTCCATGGAGGGGCCCTCTGGCCCCCTCAGCCCCATGTGCCGTTTCCTCCCCAGGGCCTCCCTCCGCCTCGACACCCTCCTGGCGCCCGCGGGGCCGCTGGCGGCCGAGGCCAGGTGAGGGTCTGAGGGCGAGGGCTCCGAGCGGAGGGCTCGGCCGAGCCCCCGCCACGGCTGATGCGGGCTCTGTCAGGGCCCTGCGGCTGTCCTACCTGCGCGCCGGGGGACACGACCCGGCCATCCTCGACCAGCTCCTACAGCTCCAGCTGGAGGCCACGGTGCTGGAGAAAGGAACCGCGGGGCTGCGCAGGGGCGGGCGGATGGGTAAGCCCCAGCCCCAGCCCCAGGCCCGTCGCCCCACAGGGACCGTGTCCCCACAGCCGGCACCTGAGGCACCCCCGGCTGTGCCGGCAGAGCCCCCCGGCCCGGGCACACACGGTCTGGATGCGGCGCTGCTGGCCGTGGAGCTGGAGAACCGGCGTCTGGAAGATGAACTCTTGGCGCTGAAGGTCAGGAGGGAGAGGAGAGCGGACGCTGGTAGGTGATGGGTCTCAGGGAAGGGGATTCCCCATCCGCACCCCACAGCCCCAGGCTGGTTCTGGAGTTACAGCAGCAGAGCCCTGGGCTGGACACAGCTCCTGGAAATGTGGGCAAGCGGAGGAGGGGCTGCAGGTGGGGGTGGGGTCTCTGCAGTGAGCAGGGAGACCCCCGGCCCCCCGGTGACCCTGGACACAGGCCCGGTGAGAGGCTGGGAAAACGGCTGCTGTAAACCCCGCGGTGACCAAACCCTGTCGCCCAGGCTCGCGGGCAGCCCAGTGGCACATGGAGGAGCTGGCCCAGCTCCAGGCTGAGGTGGGGATGCTGCGATGCCAGGCGGAGCAGATGAGGCCAAGGCACCCCCCCGTCCTCCCACCCTCCATAGCCCCCTCACTGCCACCAGCCCTGGCTGTGCCAGATCTTTTTATGGTAAGAGCCTCACCCCAGGATGATCTCCAGCTCTCCTGGGAGGCAAGACGGGAGATGGGATGGGATGATGGGTGTGGAGGTATAAGCTTGGGGAAATTTGGGAGCTGCTCCCTTCGCTGCAGCTGGGGATAGGGCCCCTGGGGCAGGAGGTGAGTCCCCCCAGTGCCAGGCCAGGGATGTGATTTGCTCTGCACACCCAAAGTGATGGGATGGCCGGGCTGCTCCTGCCCATGCCTGGAGCAGGACAATGCCAGGACCCTCTTCCCCTCAACATCACTTTTTTCCTTTCCCAGGAACCCCCAGGGCCAGCGCTGGGATCAAGCAACCCCACAGCCCCTGTGCCCCCCAGCCTCCCCTTCGTGCCCTTTGTGGCCCTGGAGGACCCTCCTCCTGCTCGGGAGCCCCTGGCCCCGGACAGACCTCCCCGAAGGTGAGCCTGGAACGGGCCATGTCCCCATGGACTGCCCTGGCATCCCCTCACCAGGCTGGAGTGGCAAATTGGGGCTTTAATAACTGCTATGAAGGTGATGAAGGGGTGACAAAACCTCTGTTCAAGCTGCAGGGATTTTGGGACGGGTTGTGGAGTTGGCACAGGGATCCCACGGGGCTGGGGTGGAGGGAAGTGTATGGTACCATTCCTGGGAGCAGAGAGGCTCTGGGCATTTTGGCAGCAGAGAGAGCACAGGCAGCATCAGGAAAACCCCCAAACCAGCAGCAAACTGAGTTACAGAGCTCAGCTCCACCTCAGGACTGAGCCCACAGCCAGATGAATGTTTCATCCTGCTCACAGTGGTGGCTTGGGGACAGGTAGAAGGCACAGAGGGGCACAGTACATTCCCTTCACAGCCTCAGCCTCTCGTAGGAAAAGCCTGAGCAGGGCATGCACAGCTCAGTCCAGGAAACCAGCAAAACCCACAGCCAGCTTTCCACAGTGTCACAGACTGCATGTTTAATAAATGGCTTCAGCCCATTGCTCTTCCCTTCTGGGCCTGTTTTTATACATAAACACACCCACGGCCCAGGGCAGGCGGCCAGATCCACCTGGGCACACAGCTGTCCCCTGAGCCAGCCTCTGGCCCTACCCCTGCTCCTGGCAACCCCTCCATCTCAAGTTCTCCCTCCACAAAGGGGCAAAGTGGAGGACAAGCAGAGTTAAAAATACACATCAACAAAGTCCTGCATGTTACCAAGTTCCTTATCAGCTTTCCCCACCATCTTTACACTGCTCAGAGCTAAGGAGGCACCAGCAGAACACCCTTCAGGCTCAGCCTCACACAAACCAAACACAACCCCCACTCTGACCACAAAGCCCCAGCAGGAGAAAAGGACTGGCCCTGGACAAGACCACAGCAAATTTCATTCAGTTTTTCTTCCCTGCAGCAGCCAGCCCTGCTTGTCCCATCCCACCCCCTGCTCCTGCTTCAGGAGGCAGATGTGGATGCAAATGCTGGAGCTGCAGGGACCATATAAACCCAGCAGTGGGCCAGGGCTGAGACCCTGACAGGCAGGAGCACAGGCTGGAACCTGGCACAGGAGGAAGGGCAAGACAGAGACCATTTGCTTACAATCTTTATTGAAGTCATACAAAAGTTGCCAAAAAGTGAAAAAATACACTATATACAAAACCATTTTCCTTGTAAGGAGAGGAGTGTCCAAGGTTAAAGAATTATCATACTGTGCTTTCAACTGCAGCCCCTGATTCTGCTTGTGGCCTTTTCTCTGTCTAAAAGAGAAGATAAGGTTTGTTTTTAAAAGACAAGACACAGCCTTACAGCACCAACTCATGCAGCAGCCCAAGGTTCTGTAATTTGAAGATTTGACTATGTGAGCTCTGCCCTAATGCACTGACATTAAGAAGTGCAGCCCAGGAACATTAAAAGTTGGGGAAAGACCCAGTTGAGCCCTGCAAAAAAACACCCAGAACCTGTCTTTGTCCCACCCCACAGGTGACACAGCTCCACAGCTGGGTCTGTCCAGCCCACACAGGGTCAGGCCCCACAGTCCAACATGCATCCTGCCCACTGGGAATATTGCTGCTCTCATCCGGGAAACCTTGTGAAGGCCAGCAGGCAATAAAACCAGGATATCTACCAGGCACAGAACCATCCCTGAACAGAGAGGGGGGAAATAAAATAAAAAGCACAGTCCAGACTCCTGGCTCAGCTGCCCACCTCCTCTTCCATTTTTTCTGCAACCTCATTTCCACTGGGGGCAGGGTCCCCACCACCACCATTGACAGCTGGTTCTGGTTTAGATTTCTTGGCTTCATTGTCTCCCTGATGAGTCTCCTCCTCTGGTTTCCTCTGAAGACAAAATTGTTTATAATCTTCACTAAGTACAAATTAAAGTTTAAATCTTTTTGAGACATTTAGCATTAGATGTCACTGCACATCATCTACCCAACCTCTGCTTGACAGGCTCTGGACAGACTGTCCAGATTTGGAGCTCTGAGGCTCTGGCACCAAGGTCTGTTTGGGTGCCAGTATTTCAGAGCTGAATTATCCTTGGTTATAGTCTGGCAAGGAAAGGTGAGGCACTGAGCCCAGTAAGTTTCAGGCTAGATTTAGGGCATCTACAACACTCAAAATCACCCATGTAAAGCAGCTCCAAGTCACTCCAGGCACACCTGAACTGAGAGAGGCCAGCCTGTGCCATGGCCACAGGCAACATAAAACTAAGATCCTACAGGGGATATTCTTAGTTTTATCAGCAAACACTTCTAGAGAACACACAACATTTACAGGAGCCAAGTGCTCAACACCTGATCTCTTTAAGAGGCAGTTTATCATTACCATCCATGTGGCTTTGCTATTTATTAAGTCCAGATGCCCATTTCCTTTTGGAAAGAAGGGAACCCAGCCCAGCCTGGCTGCCTGAACTTTCCTTGGGATCTGCAGGTGATTCTGCTGCTCTTGGGAGTCCTCAGCAGAAGAAGCCCTTAGTTCAGGGAACACCTGCAGAAGCCACACAACTGGGTCAGACTTACACCAGTGTGGGTCAGGCAGGGGGCTGAACCACCAATGGTCTCCTGGCAGCCAGATGGTTCCCAGACTGATTGGCTCCCAGTGGAAAGGAGTTTAATGCACTGCTTCTGGTTTTACTTTTGGAGTATTTTCCCATTATACAACTAAATTAAGAAAAAATTGTTTAAGACAAGAAATCCAATTACACAGATCAAGTCAGTGGTACCTGAACAAATTGCTTGTTCAATGAGTCATTTCTGGACTCACCTTTTTCCTGACTAGATGAGAGATGTCTGTTACACACTGAGATGCACCATCAGCTGCTTTTCTTACTGGAATCTGTTAGAAGATAGATACTGACACATAAGCAACTGCAGCCAGAAATCCTTAGAGAAGATGAGAATTAACAACAGTCATCTTAACTTACTGTGGAAACAGAACCACTGTCTTCATTTTGTGCAAAACCAGATGTAGTTCCAATCTTAAGAAAAGCAGAGGAAACAGTGAACAGATTGTGGCAGACCATACATGAAAGCTTAGTTAGATACAGAAAGCCCAACTCCTTCATGCCCCAGCACTGCACTCTGCACAGGACAGATGCAACACTTGCTCCACGTTTGCCTGACTCATCATTTCCAGCCCTGACACATTAAATGCCACACAGGCCTATCAAATTCCTGTTTAGTTTGGAACAATCAGTGTCAGGGTACTTAGGGTACTCTTTAGATGTCAGCTGTCTCAGTTTCCTTCTCACAGTCACAACCTGTCAGACCTTTGAGCAACCACCAGGCCCTCATCAAGTCTGAGCACCTCCCATTACTGATTTACTTCATGTTCCACTGGAAGAATGTTGGGCCAAAAGCAAACCACAGGACACACTCACCAGAGTTGCTTTCAGTCCCAGCTCAGCTACTCTTGCACTCTTCTGTGACTCCTTTGAATCTTCAATCTTTTCTTTAATTTCAGGAAGCAATCCCTTCAGTTCTTCAATCTCCTTCTCATCCTCGGGGGACCCAGTGTCTGCCTTCTTTATTCGCTCGGTCAGTATTGCTGGGGTGAAACACTTATCAGGGCAAAGCACCTCGAGACAAAGTAACTGCCCAGTCACCAACACCCACATGCAACCACCTGCTAACACAGCATCAGCAATTCTGCCCTCAGTGTACTCTGTCCCTGCTTTCAGACCTGAACGCCGCAGGGCAGGCAACGAGCACACCTCACTGATTTTAGAGCAGCTAAACAAAGCCTGCTGCACCCTGTGAAAACTCGGATGTTCACCAGGCAGCTTCAGAGTTCCACTTACCCAGTCTCTTGTCTATGACCTCCATGGACTTCCCGAACTGCAGGACGGCCTGGTCGAAGTCGCTGTTGTAGTGGTAGGCCAGGGCCAGCTGGTAGTGGCTCTCGGCCAGCAGCCGGTCGTGAGCCTCCAGGTACTTCTGCTGCAGGGCCAGGCAGGCCTGGAACTCCTCGATGGCCTGGGTGTAGTTTTCTGCAGGAGAAAGCCACGAGGTCCCTGGCTTGGTTACTCCCTGCTTCGTTACACGTTACACAGTGTGCAAACAGAGCCACCACTGAACGCTGCAGCGCTGCGCTGCTTTCAGATCAGCAGGTGACAGCACTGCCTCCCCCTCACAGACTGTCTAGGCCAGCTCCTCTGGTCCTCTCACGAGTGCTTTGCCTACTGTCAGCACAGAAAACCGAGCAGCCAAGTCAAAGCAGGCACCAAATCCTCCTGCTCTACTGCCACCAGGAACTGAATGTAACAGGTCACAAGTGCAACAGGGATCTGCAGCTAAGGACAGTCCCCTGGCACCTGCCTGCAAGCTCTCCACTGAATGTGCTCTAGTGATGTAAGACACAATCCTTGTTTTGCAGCCCCGGCCCAGAAACCTGTTGGATTATTTTCAATGCTTGCCCCAGAGAAAGAGTACACTTGGATTTAACAAGATTAAAATATATTTTTAAATGAAAGGCAGGTGAGACATTACAAGGCACAAACCTGGGGCTTGTTTCCCACTCCTTTCTTCCGCTGTGTAACACAAGAGTCTTTCCTGACTACACCCTAGGAGAGGTCTAGGAGAGTCATTAATTTTTCATTTGTAGTCTTTCTGTTCTGACAGGGGCAGTGTAGTGACACCTGCTCATTTTAAAGTACAAAACAGAGTGACAGCAAGTGGAACCAAACACTTAGCACGTGAGAGATAACACTACCTACCAGATTCAATGCTAACTTCTCCTAACTTCAGATGAGCTTGAGCTGCATGGAGCTGAGCTTCTTTTGTTTCTTGTCTAAATCAAGAAAAAAATATTTTAAAATTCTGATCACAGTATGCCAACATTCACTAATTGGTTATGTCACCCTCCAATTTACACTGAGTTTCTGTGGCATGTATCTAAATTAGAACTTTAGTCTTTACCTCTTGTAAATGACTTTTGCTAACTCCAGCATGTCCCAGGCTAGCTCAAGATTTCCAATTTCATCCTCCTCACTTTCCTGTAAAGACCAGAAATGCATGAGAGATTAAGTGACTTGGTTACAGATCAAATCAAACACCACCACTAAACTCCTAACCAGTGTTGTCAAGGAATCCATTCTTCAAGAGGTAAACAGTTTACCACTAGAAGGAAAAAAAAGAAATATAATACGCAGAAGAGGTTATTGCATCAACCAAGAGTTTGCCTGGAGTGAAGATGTTTCAATGGAACATGAGCTCACGTTGTTTCATTATACACCTTAATTTTTTCCAGAAATAACAAGGCACAAACATTATCTCAAGAGCAAGATCGTGTTTAAGACGCTTTTTAGATGAGCCAAATAAAGGTGATGGTCACCTTGTTATAATGAGCCTTTGAGCCTTGTTAGAATAGTCTGAGAAAGGGACAGACAGTTATTTAGATGCTTAGTGCCACTCTGAGGCTTCAGATTTTTCCAGGTGTTTTGACTGCTACATCAATGTACATCTCAGCTTTGAGCAGCACCACACTTTTCAAACAGTTCCCATCCTATTCACAGCTTACTGGACCAGGAGCATTCAATATGTAAAGTGAAACAACAACAAGGCAAGCAGAGGCTTAACTGCTCCAAGAAATTCCAGTGGCAGGCAGGAGCAGCTCTCCCTGCCTTGCCCTGCCCCACCAGGCCACGTTACTCAGCAAACCACAAGCTTTTGTTTCAGAGCAGCTGAACAAACCCCAGTTTAGCTGAGCCAGATCCTCCAATACAGACTAGACCCGACACTGGCCTTTCCTAGGCAATATTGGCTTAAAAAGTATTTTTCTATATAGGACTAAATGAAATACAAGTGAGCTTTTAAAAGGACTATTAGGCCTTTACTGCACCTTCCCATGAGCACCGGTGTCAAAGCTCAGTAACCTCACCTTGTCTTCCACTGTCAATTCATTCTCCTTATCATCTTCAGCTTTATCATTTTCTTTATCTTCTTCTTCAGATTCTTCTGTTTCTACAAGGCAAGTAGATGGATGAGCACACTTGCTGTTCCTGTGCTGGCTGGACATGGAGGCAGGCAGAATGTGTTATACCCAACCCTTACCCTTCCAGTGACAGGTTAGAGGTGTGATGCAAGAAGAGCAGACACAGTAAATTCTCAGCAGCAGCAGCCATCTTGCTGAAACTGTTCAGCACTGCAGACCAAAGTAGTCCATAAATTCCACTTCTTACTATCTACCACAGAAACTTACACAGAATTTAGTTCTCACAAATACACTGTGAGCTCCCACTGAAGCCACAAGACCCTGAGCAGACTTGCAGGCACTGCTCAGTTGCTGAACTTCATGCTACAGAAAAAAAAAGCAATGTTTTCAGCAAGATAGCTGCCAAGCTGCACACAAACTAGTCTGTTTCTGAGTTATGTTCCTCATGTCAGGCGTTTAGGTGTCAGTGTTATCAATGAACCTCCTGTTGTGTGGCACTAGTTTGACTTCTGACACTGTGCAGGAGCATCACATCATCTACTCTCCCAGCTGAAAACATTTTGAGAAATGGTGCAGTGAAGGAGTACGGCTGATAACTCAGAGCACTGGCTGATCTGCAGGCTGAAGTCACACACTTTATTCCTGTATCATGATCCTTGGCTAATTCCAGAACAGGAACTTGATGAGCTGGGGACTAGAGAGCCTGTGAACTCACTGGTCTAACTCCCCAAAAAGCACTCACCTACCACTGGAGGGCCAATCCTGTACATGGGAGGACACCTCATATAAAGGTAAAGCAGAAGAGATGTCAGGATGCTAAAATTTAAGTAGTGGGAGGAGCCTGGAATGCAAGAGGGTCCTCACACTACCAGAGCTGGGGGAAAAAAGCAGCAGTATTTGTACACAAGCAGCCTTTCACTGGATGAGGAGCAGGTAACTACTCTTAGTTCATGTTCAGTCATCCTCTCTCCAGACACCTTATTAGACCACTGCTCCACCACTGAGTGTTCACTGTGCTGAAGAGAACAAATCCTTTCAGGATCCAGGATCTTTAGCCTGAACATCTGCCACTCCTGCAGTCAGGCACCTCCTGTGAGGATGAGTTACTGACAAGCAAAGTTGCAATCACCAACTCATCAATTAACTTGTGCAATGGAAGGCACCAGCCTACTAAGGCCACAAAGTAGTGATGCAGCAAAGTGTGCAAGTCTTGCTGGGTTACTTCAGCAGAGTCCTGAAAACAGCTGCAATAAAGCAGGGAAGCAGAGGGGCAGAAGCTAGACAGTCAGAAGGCTGTCCTAGAGCAGCAATAAGCCTTCAGCAAATCAAGTTTAGATTTTTCAACTAAATTCTCACTAGCAATGACCACCAGAAAGACTCAAATGTAGAGTTCCTTTCCTCCACCAAAAGCAAATGTACTACTTTGTTATGTGTTCAGCTGTTCTTACTTTCTCACCACCATTTTAAAATAAAACACAGCTATAACCAGAGTCAACTTGTGCTTCAAGTTATGTGAAGGTTAGTGCAATAAACCCAGAGGCATGCAAGTGAACATCCATTCAGTATTCTCCACCAGCCTAGCCATTACTTACACATTTCACAGGGCTGTCAGTTTGCTTTCAAGATTTGCTTTGCAGTTAGTTAAGCGTTAGTCTAGAGAAACTGAGACTATTCCTTGAAACTTTACTTGGATGTAAAGTCCTTCAAGAGCCCCTTTACTGAGCCTTTTCCTTATTCTAAGGCAAACAGAAAATTCTGAATGGAACACTTTTTACCCATTGTTAGCCAAATCCATCAAGTTATCCACCCACAAGTACTTTTCTCCTCTCAGTGTTACCTTCTCCCTCTTCCATCAGGTCATCTTTCTCTTCTTTTTCTACCTTAGCACCTTCACCCTCTTCCATCAGGTCATCTTTCTTTTCCTCTTTCTCTACCTTAGCAGCAACTTCAGCCTTTTCTTCTGTGTCATTAGGTGGCTCTTTGCCCTCTGTGGGCACAGGTTCCTTTGAGGACTCTGTCTCTTTAGATTCACCTGGTTCCTCTTCTGTAACTGTCTCTACCGGCTCTTGTTTCTCTTCTGCCTTCTTCTGTTCAGCTGCCTCTGCTTCCCCTTCTGCAGCTTCTTTCTGTTCCACAGCAGCTGCTGCCTGTGCTTCTGCCTTCTCTTCTGCTTCTGCCTTCTCTTCCACAGCTGCCTCTGCCTGCCCTTCTCCAGCCTCTCCCTTCTCCACAGCTGCCTCTTTTTCTGCTGCTTCTGCTGCCTCTTCTCCCTTCTCTTCCACAGCCACTTCTCCCACTTCAGCCTCTTCCCCAGCTGCCTTTGCCTCCTTGTCTGACACTTCTGTCGTTCTCTCCTTCTCCTCAGTTGCTTTCTCTACCTTGTCCTCATGCACTGTCTTCTGCTCTTTTTCTACTTCCTCTTCCACAGCTGCCTCCTCTTTCACAGCCTCCTTTTCCACAGCCACCTGCTGTTTCTGCTCTTCTGAAATTTCTTCTTTTCCCACAGAAGTCTCAGTCTTCTCTTCAGCCTCTGCAGGCTTTGCATCCTTGTCAGCAGCTGCTTCTTTGGGTTTTTCTTCTGTAAGCTCTTTCATTTCGACATCCTCTTCTTTGATTTCCTTTTCAGATAGTACTGGAGACTCTTCTGCAGACTTTTTGGCCTCTTCCTTTTCTCCCATGGCGTTATAAACCTGTTCTCTCAACTCCTCCCTTGCTTCTTCTACATGATTGAGGAAGCATAAACATTTCTTCGAGTTTAGTGATAAAGACATTAACGGGCACTGACAACACCACCCTCAGACCCTTCAGTGTATGTTGGTTTGTTACCAAGTTGGATGACATTCCTAAAAGCTTCATTTTCCAAGTACCAGGAACTAGGAGACAACCAACTTAGCCACTTGACCTAAGCAACTCCCTTCCCCTTCCCCAGACTGCAGCATTGCAAGCGGCCGCTCAAGCAGTGTGCGGTTGTGCAGCGATTTTAGTCACAGCTAAGCAAGAGGTGCCAGTGCTTTAACAGCTTGGATGCACAGGAATTCCTGTATCATCTCTAGCTGGGGGCAGTATGAAACAGCTGCTGCTCTTGGGACTTTTTGCAGAGACTCTGACCTGTGGGACTACACACACTGTACTGCTGCAAGGTTACAAAGCAGTTGGAGTCAGCGGTGAAGCTCAAGAAAGCAAGTTTGAATGCAGTGTTTCAGGACACAGACACCTGGTGACCCTTCACACATGCTTTCAGTGACCAGCTCCTTGCAGATGTTTTTTACAGGTTTTGCTCACCTTTAAGCAAGACTAAAAAAAAAAGACAAACCAAAAGCAGAGTCTATTCAGACTGCCAAGAGCTCCAACAGAACGATTCAGGCTACCCAAGATACCAATGGACTAAACTTGGATCATTTCAACAAGAAAACAGCCTGGTGCCTCCATGGCAGGGCAGGCAGCTTTACATACCATCAACAGCTGGCAATGCAGAGTCATCTTCTGCTTTCTCTCCTTCCTCTTCCACCTGCACCCCTTCTAAGGCATTTCCCAGCACACCATTTTCCATTCTAAAGGGAACAAAAGTTTGTTATCCCTTGGCTTTTGTAGTATCATCATGTGAACTGCACAAGCTGCAGTGCCATGGCCCATCCCACCAGGGCAACCCTGTGTATGTCAAGTCCTAGTGTAACCCTGTCCATAAAGGAGTGAAATCCTGTTACACCAGACTCTCCATCAAATGACAAACTGTCACCATACCTTGCCAACTCCAGGAGAGATTTTCCATAGTAAAAAAAAGCTTCTGCACACTCATCCGCTGTCTCACCATATTTTTTACCCCTACAAAAATAATGAAGAATTATTTGCCTGTGCCTACTTTAGATTTCAATATGTGAACTTGAAAGCTAAATAGTCCTAGACAGGAAGAATCACTTTCTAGGCTCATCTCCCATTGCTTCAAACAAACAATGAATGCTCCTCTCACTTAGCCAGGCATGGCTCTCAAACACCCAGCAAAGGAAATGGATCTATAACCCAAAAAATATCATTCTCAGAGACTGATAAGACTATCAACCAAGTTACTAGAAAAGATACCTGCAAAATAATCTGTCTAATTCCTTTTCCTCCTTAGGTAACTGCACTGATAATTCTATCACAAAATCCATCTAAATTGCACACCAACTACAGCATTGTCTAACTCCTGGGTGGGTTTAAATAGCTTGTTCTCTCCTCAGTTGTACTATAAGCATGTTAGGTAAAAATCCCAATCTTTCTTGCATAAACCACACCAAAACTGCCAAGTTGAAGCCCAAGCCCTGCAAAAACACACAAAACATTCTACTACTCACAGTAAGCTTGCAGCTTCCTGGAATGCATTCACAGCAGCCGGAATATTTCCCATTACCAAGTGCTTCTGTCCCAAACCCAACAGTTTCTTTGATTCTCCATCCACGTCCATACTGAAGGGTGGGAAATAAATCAAATACAGGAGTCTGTTAGTTTGCACAGTAATTTCATATGCAACTTTCAAAACCTAGTCAGCTTTATGGAAGAGTGAGTTGCATGTTACACTGGTTGGAACTTCCAGGGTAGGGGGGATTGGTTTGGTTTGTGTAAATCTGGAACAAATGACAGTTCCAATAATCAAGGCAAATTTTAACCAATTACTGCAAGAACTATCAGAATCAGATATGACAAAGGGTGCTAGAGAATACACTTTTGGAGTTACACACCAACACACCACTGGACCACCAGTGTTTCAGACTCCAATGCTAACTAAGTCAAGAAAAAGAATAAAGCCAAGTTAAGAGTTTTCATAGCACAGCACAGTGCATCTGAGAAGAATGATAGGTGCAAGTCTCAGTCTCAGTTCAGTGCATCTCACACAGCTTCATTTCCAGAAGGTCCAGCCCAGCCCAGTATCCCGGACCAGGACAAGAGGAGCTGCCCACAGAGGAACACCATCTATCACATTGCAGCTGCAAACCTGTGCCTCCCCAGCACTACCTCAAGGGCCAAGAGCTCTGAGAACAGCTGGTATTTGTGCATTTATTAGTCCTTGAAAGGGTTTTGCTATGCTAGATTTGTGAAAACCATTGGTGAGCACAAGTGTTCAGCACCTACAGCATCCACGTTAATCTCCAAGCCTAAGAACCGATTTTAAAGGTGACCTTTGTGTTTCACTCAGCAACTCTGAGATTTTGTGTTATTTGGTAAGTGACAGTTCTGACTCCCATCTCACCTGTCTGTCTTGTCTGTAGATGTGGAAGGAGCTGCCAATTCCTCTTCCATCCTGCAAACAAAACAACGGTTGTTTTTTCAGTACATGTTTAGAACCGGCCACCAATTTCACGGCAGGAGCTGAGCTGCGGGGAGTGCAAACCCAGAGCCGGGAGCGCAGGATTTGAGGTGTCGGTGCACCCAGAGCGAGCTGCGGCCGCTCGGTTCCGTGCTGATTGCGCGGAGGGAGCCGGGGGGCTCTGTCAGCCCCGGCGCGGCCGCCCCGCGCAGACAATGGGGCCTTTCCCGCCTTCCGCCGGCCCCGCCCCCCGCCCTTGGCGCCAAACCCCGGCGGCGGCTCCTCACGGGCCGCCGGTCACGTGACGCCCGCCC
>VZRZ01008689.1:484155-505995 GCA_013398175.1 Climacteris rufus
GCTCCCGGCACGCCGCGCGCCCAACCCTCCGCGGGACGCCGGGGGCGCCGCGCGCGGGGCGCGCTGGGAAATGTAGTGTCGGCGAGGGGGGCGGGATCCCGCGGGGCATGCCGGGAGGTGCAGTCCGGCCCGGCCGCCGGAGCCCCTCAGTCCCGGCCTGGGGGCCAGGGAGGCACCGGCGCCTCGGCCCCGGCCCGGGCTCTGCATCCACCCTCGGCCTCTGCACGGCGAGCAGCTCCCGGCCCAGCCCCTGCAGCTGCTCTGCTCTCTCCCGGCACATGGACCGAGCAGGCAGGGCTGACATGGCCGCTGCCCTGGCACAGCACAGCTCAGCACCGAGACCTGCAGGCTCTGCTGTTTCAAGGTAAAAGTTCTCCAGCTTCAACCCTGTTCTGTCCCTCCACGCAGTAACAGAGCTGGGAATGGTGGGTTTCACAGAGCTACAGCATCAATCTCCTTTTCTTGGAAATTCTCCCAACCCACTTAGGGATTTGTGCTTAGAGAAATGACTAGAGAAAGTTAATTGGGACCTGGACATAAGAGGGGGGAACAAAGTCTCAAAGTCATACAATGAGTACAGAATTTATTTAAGACAAGCGAACATGCAAGTGAGACACAAGCAACAAAAGCCACTGTCCTTGGCAGGATGACTGCGGTCTACAGAGTGCTTTCAAAGTACAATTGCTTTCCTAATAATTGCAGCAAGTACTGTTTTCAAAGTCACCGTGTTTGCTTCGAACAATTTAAAAAATCCAAGAGGAATTTCATTTTCCTTAGGAGAAAATGTCCAGTCTAGTAAAGAATCCTAAATGAGGTGGGATGGCTTTCTCCACTGAGGCAAACTCAACGGGAACTAGGAAACCTTTCACCAAGGAACAGACGTTCCTTACATTTTGCATGCTGATTACAAGGAGTGATAAACAAGTATCACTCTTTGTTTTGCAGTTCAGCTGCACACTGTGAGGCCCAGGGCAGGAAATACCTGAGGAGGCATTACACTCAAGATGAGTACACAGATTTATAGGCCTGTTGTAAATTAAGTTATCCAAATTAAAGGATCTCACTCTTAAAATTTTGAACTATTTGAATACACAAGATTATTTTTCTAATTGTTTGCTACTGCTTTGAAGAAAAATTATCCTATTTAACAGGTAGAGAGAACCAAAATAAATTGTTGATGTTGCTAAGGCCACAGAAGGTATCACCACCAGAGCATGGGTGGGTACTAACACCTCATGCCCTTTATGCTCAGATGACCAGGCAATTCATTAAGAGAATGAAACAAATAAAACTGTGCTTAGAGCTGGAGTTCCAGTCCTGCTCAAGGGTGCATTAGCACTCAGCAAATTAGTCCCTGCCAGGGGGGAACACAGAGACACGGCAAGTAGGAAAACAGAGGCACAAAAGGGAAATAACTCACCCCACGTTACCAGCAGTCAGTGGCACAGCAGGAGACAGGAGCAGCTCTCCCAAGCATCAACCAAAGACACTTTTGGCAGCAGCCAAAAATGCAACATTAGAACTGAGGGAGCCCTGAAAGGTCTTTGCTCTTAGTCAAGAACAAAATTTGTGACCTTCCAGAACTCAAAACAGACATCTTTGGTAAAGAAACACTGGACAACTTCGGGGAAAAGCAGGATGTTTTTCTGCAAGGCTTACTGAAAAGTTCTTGTGGCTTTTGTGATAGCAGGATCAGAGCTGCTGTCAGAGCTGAAACCCAGCACTGTGAGAAGCAAGAGAGGCTTGCCCTGAAGGCCTGCTCCAGGGTCTGCTTTTATTCTGCTCAAATCTACAGGCAAATTAAAAGAAAGAGAAATTTGAGAATTCTAAGTCCCACAAGTGCTGTAAAGTGTATAAAAGCACTGGGCATGGCTGGTTACTTGGGCTTTAATGAATGATTTATGGACACAGTGCAACTGTAGCACATTTCACTTTATTCCCTGTGTAAAAAATTATTAATAAAGATATCAAAGTTGATGGCTGAGCAATTGTTTAGCCTTAAAAAACTTTCAAGTCTTCACCCTTTTTTTTTCCCCATCATGGTAGTAACTAAAGTTTTCAAAACCGTTTCACAGTAGGGACCAAAGTAATTACCCAGAGTAATGCCCTAGTCTGATAATCACATGTTTGAAACTTGATTTAGACTCCATCACTCTTTATGTAATCTCCAAAAGATGTGATGCTTCCATGAGCAAGCTTGCAGCCATTGCAATAAATCCACAAACTTTGACATGGAAGTTACAGAATCTCCAGAAAGGAGGTGGATTAGAAGAAGTACATTGTAGCTAAACCTGCTCAGGGAGGAAGGTTTTCATTTGGACAGTATTTTTGACAAATTGTGGCAACAATTACTTCGTGGAAGAGCACGCAGAGGAGCCTGTTACTTTAACACCTCATTTTCGAGCAGTTAATAGGGGTCATTGAAGGGGTAGTGGGGGTGTCCAGCATCTCTGGCTACTAGCTTCCCATCCACCTGTGAAGTAAACAAGACAGACTCAAATCAGAAAGATAAAATCCATTCTTACTCTCAGTTTCAAGTTCTCCGTGATTTAGAATTCTAAACCTTTGTATCCCAAACATCTGGGAGTATATTTTTCAGCTTAAACAAGAGCTCTTCCCTCTACTTCCAAGTCCTTTTAGCATTTCTTGAAAGAAAATACAAGACTTCTGTAGCCTAGAGCAAGAGTCTTTCAAGCTGCAGATACTTGAAGAATTAGATTAAAAATAGTTTAAAGCCTTCTGCCTTGTAGCTGTTACTGAGTAAGTGTTGTGACATGCACACTGCAAAACCCTTTACTGGAGTTGGAGCCTTTGTCCATGTTTCCATGACAGAGAACTGCTGGGCTGCCAATTTTAGAGATGGATAAGATGAAAAGCACTGAAAGGCTTGTTCAGAGTCATATTTTGAGGCATTATTAGCGTCACTGAACTTCTTTTAAGAACATTTCCACAGCTTGTGCAGCTGTAAAATGGGAGCACCCAAGCTGGTATTCACAGATAACCAAAGAGAGGCTCAGGCTGGCCCAGAAGCAGACATGGCCATGCAGAAATCTCAGTTCCTACATCCCACTCAAAGCATTCAGATGCACAAGTTGCACTTCTAGTTGCACCAAGACCATTGCAACACCCCCAGCGTCCAAGGAGCTGAGGTAAAACATCATCTGTAATGTTTGGGGAGGTCTGGGTGCAGCACTGGCACAAAAGAGAACACACCTAAAGGGACTCAGGCAAGCAGCATTCAGCTAAAACTTATGTTAAGCAACTAATCACTGAAAAGAAGTTACATTAGAGAAATCATTGATTTTTATACATATGAACACAGTGTTAGAGATCATTCAAAATGTTATGGGGGCAGAGGAAATCACTGGAACCTTTAACCAAGTATCCACCAGCAAGTGCCCCATTGCTCTCAGTATAAACCCTGCATTTCAAAGCAAGAAGAGGAATTCCTGGTAATGAACTGTTGAAATGGAATGAATCACCTGGGGGCACTGCAGAGCCCAGAACGAAGATGTTACGGTCTAACATTTGACTAATGCTCCATTAAAATAAAATAAAGCTAAAATAAAGCTGTCAACTGAAGGCAAGCCTTACAAATGTGGACAGAAGTGTGACAGTAGCTTCAGGTTTCCTCAAGTTCTCTTGAGAGCCAACAGCTTTCTCATGTTCCTAGAATTCATGAATTCGCTCACTTTTCCCCTCAGTTAACTCCCCCTGCATATTTCTCCATACAGAACAGGCAAGCATTCTTGTTCACAGCACGCCAAGACAGCAGCTGCCAGAAGCAATGTTTCACATCACTGATTCCAGTCTGCTCCAGGAATTTCAGAGAAGGAGGGGGCATAAAATCAGTAGTGAACACACCTGCAGGTCAACAGTAGCTAACTACCAAAAATAGATCATGATGTGTAAACCGCACTCCTCCTCTCCTGGCTTGACAGTCATTCAGTTTTCACTCCAATATATTCCCTGGCTAATTATGTGTTTCCAAAAGTTTGGATCAGACTGGTTGAAGGTAATTTTCAACCTCTATCCAGATAATGAACAGTTATAAGTATAGAGCAACTTTAATTGTCTACATGCAATGTAACAGTCTCCCCTCAGGCTTTAAAAAAAACACAATGAGGAAAAGAGTGGCACAGTTAAAAGAACTTGTAGATAGATCAATGAAGTAAAGCATAACTCATAACTGTCTCATCAGTTATGATAGGAGCTCTCTTGTCACTGCCATATCACACTTTGAAATCCAGACACTAAGTCAGATTCATAGGGGAGATAGGCATGAAAGGTTAGACATGAATTTTAATTCACAGTTGAT
Organism: Climacteris rufus; assembly: GCA_013398175.1. Taxonomy (NCBI): domain Eukaryota; kingdom Metazoa; phylum Chordata; class Aves; order Passeriformes; family Climacteridae; genus Climacteris; species Climacteris rufus. Next base: position 488,474 of record VZRZ01008689.1, read on the forward strand.
GAAAATTCTTTCCAATAAGCCCAGAAGGGATGGGCAGGAGACAAAAGGTTCCACTAGAGATCTTAGAGCTACAGAGCTGTGATTTAACTCTCCTCATCTTCCTTCTTCCTGTCTGGTTATCTGACAATATGGCAGTATCTTTGAAGCCCAGCTGCACCACACTCACCCTTTCTCAAGCTGGATGGGCAGCCACTTTGAACTGTATTTCATCTCTCCTTTGTGAATCCCTGTGATCTGATCAGCTCTCCCAGGTAACAAAAGCACGTGAATTATCCCTGGCTCATTCCAGCCAGGCTACACTGTAATGTATTTTGCATTTTCATTAACAACACAACTTTGTTTGCAGCACGAGTAGCAAAACACTTGAAAGAAACATATTGTCAGCAGCAGCTGTGCTTGTCACTACACTGTTCACACAGATCAGCAGCTAAGCTGGTTTGGTGTATGGGCTCCTGATCCATAAACAGAGACAATGCTGGCTGCAGGGATGTGGGGGGTTATATTTATGCCCACATACAGTGAAGAGGGTGGCCTTGAGGCTCTCGTAAGCATGACAAACAGTGAAAGCTGTAACATGTATCTCCCCCTGGTAGGAGACAAATCACTCATCACACAGGCACAACTTCTCTTTTCTAACTCAGGCTGGTCACTGCTCTACTCTCAAGTGTTCAAAAAACCCACAATGATAAATCCTGGAGAAAAGCTTTCCCCAAGGAATTCCTATAGCCAGCAGCCACTGCCTATTGAGGAATAATTTACAGGCAAAGTGCTGAAGAGGCCAGGCTGTGCTTGACAGCTTCCAAATTTGCTGAGATTTCCTGTATCTGTGCAATGCACTGTATGACAGAAAAGAGATAAATCACTTCACACTCATTATAGTACAACTAAAGCAACTCCTTACAGTTGCCGTATGTTGGCCAGTGATGCACCAGGGAATGGCAACAGCTCTCTTGTATAGTCAGAAGCAGGACAAGAAAGAATGAGAAACACTATAAAGACAGGAGACAACAAGGCACTGAATATTTTTTTTGCCATGAGGGGAAAGGAACAAATTTAGGTCCTTTAATCCAATGAAAGAAAGACCAAAAGGATTTCAACACTTACAGGGCACTGGTTTCTCTAAAAGCAATGTGGTATCTGCTAACACACAAGGTAAGGGTTCATGTGACACAGTAAACTACTGGTGCTAGAAGATGCTGCAGCTAATGGATTGGGGAAGAAAAAATACAACAGCCTAACCCAAGCTCCTTACATTACAGGAAGGTCATTACAACAGATTCTGGAAAGGGGGACATACAGTGGCAGGGAGGGGACACAATTCCCTGGTGTGACTTCCATGATGGATGTGGAGAACCAGCAGCACCCTGAGTCTTCACTGATCTTAGAGGTTTATGGTAGAAAGTAGACAGTGACAGCTGGCACAAGGAGTACTTCTGGAGGAATGCCATGGACCTTAGCCTGCTTGGACTTGTGAAAAACAAATCAGCAGGAGTTTGGTGAGATTTGAAGTAGGATGGGACTCTGACTTAAGAACCTATGGATGAGTCAGTGAGGAGAACTCAAGAGAGGGCCACCCATGCCCAAAACAGAGGACAAAAGTTTTCAATGAGCTGCCTTTTCTGTACCCAGCTTTTGAAAAATTCTTTCATCTTAGATACGCTAAGAAGATGCAATGTTCTTATGAGTAAGCAGCTCTGATGGGAACACTAAAGAAACAAAGCTGTAAAACCCCAAGCTGTGGCCATATGCACATAATGCAAACTCTCTGAAACATGAGCAATTTACCGTAATCATTGGCACGATGTAACGCCAGTTTTTGTTCAGGCTTCCAATGTGGCTCATCTCCTCCTCTGTGAGGCTGAAATCAAACACCTGAGAACAAAAGCCAGAGGCTTTATTCAATAACCATAGGTTGCCATCAATTTGTCTTCTGCTTATAAATATTAAATTGCCATTAAACTCATTTTATAATAAACACCAAAGCAAAGGCTTGAAGTCTGAGGTGTTCAAACACCTGCCAGCTCTAAGCCTGCACTGGTACTGTGTAGAGCTCTGCCACTAAGATAAAAAGCTCCTCACACTGAGTGCTGCCTATTCAATATATATTCTGTTTCCATGTAGACCTAAATCTGGAATAACTGCAGAATTTAAGGGAATTTCTTGAGATTTCTAGCAGCACACTACATGGCAGAATTCAGATTAATGGGAGTAACAGTTACAGTAACAACTCCTAGCTTAAAAACAAGGATGTAACCAGCCAATCTTTATGAAAAAAAGATCCCAGGAGGTGACTCAGAAGCATCCCTCAAGATTATTTAAAGTCAGAGTTTTCAAATAATTTCTGAAGTCTCTACGTCAGAGCAGAAGGGCACCACACTTACTTCCTCAGCATCACTAGCATGGCAGTTTGCTGCAGAAACAGTCTCCAGGCCTCACTTGCAGGATAGGGCACCAATTAGTCATAAATAAGAATCACTGAACATAATTAAAAGACTCCCTATTTCAACAAATTTGTGTCTCAAAAAAATGTAAGTACAGATTTTTCATGTAGACCTCTACAAAGTACATTCTTTACCTTCTGATAACAAGACTGTGCATGTGCACATCTGCACACACTCACACTGAGTTCCTTAAAACACATCATTTGTTTTCAAAAAAATCTTTACCCTCCCTCCCCAGCGTGTACATACGTTTATGAACAAGTATGAACCAAGTGTCTCAGCTTGTTGCTCTGCAGGACAATACAGCAATTACTCACATGGAAAGGGCATTGCTGAAACTCCTCCATCTCAGCTTACCTGGAGATTCTGCTGGATGCGAGCAGGAGTGACACTCTTGGGAATGACAACCACTTTACGCTGCACTTGCCATCTGTAACAGGAGGTGAGACTTTGTGTGCAGTCCAAGAACAATAAGTATTTATTTTGGTTAAGCAATAATCTGTGGCAGCAGAGATGCCACTTCTGTTTATATGTGAAATAAAAATCCCCAGAGGAAGAGTGACACAGCCCTGTACTGTATTAGGACCTGGTGTGTCCAAGCCCAAGCAAGACAGTAACCACTGGATTAATCTGTGAGGGGAAGATGTTCATGTCTTGGAACAAGCACCCAAGTTTCAAGTGTTTTAAGCTAAAAACCCAAGAAACAGTCAGGAAAACACATTTAGGCATATTAAGCAAGTTCTAACCTGACAGCCACTCAGAAACTAGATGAAAACCCAGATGAAATTACTGAAGTGCCTTGAGCACAAGATCTTGAACATGTTCAGCTGTCAGGGTAACTTGCTACTGCCCAAGACTGTGATAGCAGTACTGATAGATCCAAAGCCAGTCAAAAAAAAATGAGGACAGAAATAAAATTTTACTTTACAAGGTGCTGATCACATTCTGGATACCACTCAATTACCTTCTCAGTATCCAGTAGCTGGCTTTTGTTATACAAAAACAAAACAGCCAACAGTTCTTCAGTGTAAAGGAGGCAGGTCATTTCCTCAGCCCCTCTTCCTGGGAGCCCACCTGAGTGCAGCAGCAAGCACTAGAAGCTTCAAGGAGCTGGCCACACACAAATTCAGTGGGCAGCACTCAGATGTGGTACACTGCTGCCTTAACTGTCCTATTGCTAATTCCCAGCAGAAAAGACAGTGAACTGTTCCAGACATGGAGCCAGGCCCTAAATGGAACCCTCTGATCTAGTCCAGCCACCCTAAGGCAGGTTCAACTCCACCAGCTCTGTAAAACAAGCACCAAGTGCTTTTGGTTTGCTTTTGGCACTCCCTGTGATTTTAACCCCTCCCCAATGTGGAAGAACACACTCTTTAAGTAGATTCCTTCCAGCTTGTGTGTTTTGCTTTATTTGAGGCTGGGTCCCAAACACCACCTCTCCCACAATTGTTCTGTACCTGAGGATGATCTGTGCAGGTGACTTCTTGTATTTTTCTGCAATTTTTTTGATGCCAGGTTCTTCCAGAAGCACAGGCTCATCCGGGTGTTTCCACATGCGATCCGGAGAGCCAAGGGGGCTGTAGGCAGTGAGCACCAGTCCCCGTTTCTGGCAGTGAGCAATCAGCTCGTTCTGGGCTAGGTAAGGATGGCATTCCACCTATGGAAATGACCCCCAATGAGTGGCTACAGAACAGATATCAACATAAACAAACAGGAAGTCAAGCACAGCAAAAGCAAACATATCACAGGAGCTCATTCCAGATTGTAGAAAGCCTTATGGGGAGAAGGTTTAAGTTAACCTTAGTAACTCAAGTCACTACCAGGAGAAAGAAATGGTGTCTGGCAGACTAAACTTCCAGGAAACAGATCAGCTAAGCTTGGTGTTGGACTTTCCCTTGGTACCAAACAGATCATCCAACAAGCAAGGAAGNACAGGAAACAGAACAGATCAGCTAAGCTTGGTGTTGGACTTTCCCTTGGTACCAAACAGATCATCCAACAAGCAAGGAAGTTCTCTGCAGTAGGGATTCAAGTTATTCCCTCACAATCTTTCCTTATTACAGACTAAACTGTTCCTTACAGGGAAGATGAACTCTTCCACAGACCTGTTCAACTAAGCAGGTATGAATGGCTGCAGAACACGGATGTAGGCCTCCTTCCCAATAAATTAATCTGCCTGGAAAGACAGCCTCTATGTGCCTGCTCCTGCAGAGCTGGCTGTTTTCATCCCTGCAAATAAGAAGCTGCAGCTAAACACATAACATTGGCTTGCAAAATCTTCACTAATGGACAAATAGGAAAGGTATTTGTCTCCTTTATCCATCTTACCTGGAGCACAGCTGGTTTCACAGTGGCCACACTTAGCACATCATCAATCTGACGGCTGTTGAAGTTTGACAGCCCAATGGCTTTCACAAGACCTTTCTCCACCAGTTTCTCCATTGCCTTCCAGGTATCCTTGTAATCAGTGTAATCGTAGCGCATTGTGTTGTCAGGGTTCTTTGGGAAGAGATTGTCCCCTCGTCTACAGCACCAAAGGTCAAGGGTAAGTACACAGACCACGTTATTTACATTATGTTAGTTCTTCACTTAAAGAAACCTTCCTCAAAGTATTCTTACAAGTTTACACATAGTCTGAATGGCAGAATACAGAGTGAATTTCTCTGTTCAATTCCATTACCTGACTTAACCTATAAGCATTTATTACACAAGACAATCTTTCCTACATCAAGTTGTTATACAGCACTTTGAAGTACTTACCTATACAGCAGTGACTACACAGAACTGATAAGCCACTGCACACACAGCAGCAGCTCTTTGCACCTTTGATCCCAATCAAACAGCTGATTTAGGGAGCAGCAACACAGAGGGCGGCTTGGAGCTGCTACCAAAGGGATGTGGGTTTAAGAGGTGTTTAGGAGAAACTGTATTCAATGTACACTGGCCTTCCCACTCCCTCTGGATCCTGTAGCTGTCTCAGTACTCAATACAAGCATAGATTCTCTCAGAAGTCTTAACAGGTACCTGTTGCTTATAGGTTGGTTGTGTTTCCTTTCATTTAGTCATACCAATACATTAAAAAAAAAACAAAAACAAAACCACCCAAAGAGACACAAAGTACCTGACTGTGCCAGCACAGCCAAAGGGCTATGAGTGGTCTCTGAGCAGTCCCACTGGAAGAGAGCTGCTCCAGAACCACCACAGGACTCTGCTAGCTCAGCACTTAGAGACTCTGACACTGCTCTAGCTAAGCACTGAATGCTGTGAGAAATGGCAGTAGCTGGGGACAAAGGGAGATGGTTCTTCATGTCATTGATAAATATAGAACCAAAAATAACTCTGAAAGACTTATGAGCTCCCAAGTCAGAAAACCAGCCTCATATGTCAAGAGCAGTGTATTAAGTGAGAGTAATTTGCGAGACCTAGAGGCACTGTGATTTTCATCCAGAAGTCTGTTTTGATTTCTGTGTAAATAACATTCCTTTGCTCAGTTTCCCAAGACAACAGTCACTACAGATAAGCATGCATTAAAACAGTTAAGCAGAAATAATGCAATACTGTAGAGTGTACAGTTTCTAATGAGAAAAGAAATGAAATTGTTTTATGAGACTGTCAGTCTGGTCAACAGTGTCACAACGTCATTTAAATTTAAATATTAGTAGTATCTAAACATAAATCATTATTTGTGCTATATGTAATTATCAAAGCAATGTTTAATGGACTGGGCTTTTTCAAGCAAATGAAAAACAAAACCTGTTGCACAACAGGGGGAATTTTTAACAGCTCTTCCTCCAGTCCAGTTCTAGTTGAAAACACTTCCTCATTCTGTTATGTTGAGGAATATGCTTATACTTTGAGCATCTTTCATCTTATCATTAGTGATTGACATTTGTAAAATTCAGTTCATATGACTAGAAGTACAAAAAACATCCTCATAATTGCAGAACAGAGGCCCCTTAAACTGACAGGGCTTAAGTGAAGACTGCATGCAAACATCTGCTCAGGAGATTTATTCCCCCTGCCTTTCTGCTGATTGTAGTTGGGTGGGGGAACAACTGCTTCCACATCTACAAGGAAATAGAGTATGGAACTCTGTTTCTCATGGGATTGTAGGGCAAGTGCATTTAGCACTTAACTGGAAAACTTTCTTGTCTCTTATTTCCTCAAACCATAGAATTACTGCAATTAGTGCAGTAATAGTCATTTCACTTCCTCCTCATACAGAAACCATGATACTGCCTGTGTTTGTCCTCTCCAGGACAGTTAATAGCTACAAGTGAAAAGTGTTCCTTACAAAGCACTTAATTCCCATTTTACAGATCACTACAGCTAAGGCACAAAGCAGTTTTGGTGTTTCCTCAAGGTTACCATGTAGGCCAACGGCAGAACCAAGAAGAGCTGACACTCTTCCCCAATGCCTAAATGAAGACACTAGGCTATTTTAAACTTCAAACATCAAAAAATACCTTGCAGGCAGCATGAACAGGAAGAAATTCACAGCTCAGAAAGAAGCTCCTCGGGATATAACATGAGCCACTTATGTAAACCTGGGGTTTCTGCATTCTGTGCCCTTTCCATTTAGAACTTACTCAAAGGCATGGGGCCAGTGCATGAGGTACAGGTCCAGGTAATCCAGTTTCATATCTCCCAGTGTTTTCCTCAGTGCTGGCTCTACATCTTCTGGGTGGTGCTTGGTATTCCAGAGCTTTGATGTTACAAACAGGTCCTCCCTTTTAATCACCTTTGAGAAAGGAAGGAGAGCCTAATTTACTGGAGCAAGTTCAGAAGGACAGTTGCAACAATTCCCCAATTAGTTTTAAAACAAAGGGAACAATTGAAGTGTTGTGGTTTGTTTTGGTTTTTTTAAAAGGTAACACATGGAACCTACAAATTAAACCATTCAAAAATATACTGGGTGGAGAGAAAAATACACATAACTGGCAAGTCCTAAAGTCTATCAAATACTTTAACAATTTATAAGAAGTTCTGAAAAGCAAAACAATCTTTTCCACACACACACTTTTTTAAACTTTCCAATTCAAGGGTTAAAGCCACTACTAAGTGTGATGTGGCCAAAAGAAAGATTACTCATTTATTCATATGTAAATTTTGAAATTTCTATTTAACAATTCACATATTCGAGGCTCAACCAGCTAACTTACTTTATTCATCACATGCTATAAACTAAGAATGCTTCTTGTGGAAAGAGCTTGAGAAAATAAACAGAAGTTTCCCCAAACCTCTGCACTTGAGTTTCTAGGCTGTGGAAGGAACACACTAAGAACTGAGAGGCCTGTACCCTGTGTTGGAGGGGTAAGAACCAGAAATAAAACATGACAAATCGATTAATTAGAAAGTATAAAATGCAAAGGGGAGATCACATTGGGCAAGCTGAAGCACAGAATCCCATGAGAAAGGATGCTTCTCACTGTCTCATGTTTAACAGAATTTCACTCAAGTCTGTATTTTGAAGAATTTGGAATTATTAACTCCTTAGTTTCTCTGTTCCGACCATTTAATTATTTCTGTATTTCACACAAGGATGTTGTGTTTAAAAGGATGATATTTAAAATTCTTTTTACAAGAATTTTAATTTAAATTCTAGTTAGCTAGCTAAGATGAATTGAACAAAAGGCCTATGCTTCCCTTTGTTGGTTACCACATCTAATAGGGAGGAATCCCTGGGGCAAGCTGAAAACAGCCTCTCTCAGGCACATCACATAACAAAGAGATTGCCCTACAGCCAAGGCAAGAGCAGCAGGGAAGCAAGAACATGAAAACTTTGTTTCAGTGGGCTGTGAGGCTGTACAGGTTGGGCCAACAAGAGCAAGGGGATAAATTTAAGATTCCAGCTCTGCTCATCCATAGGAATGGCTGTCACATTACATTATACTGAGGCCTCAGACTCTCAGGTACAGAGTCTGGAGACAGTTATGAACCCTTTACAGGCAATCACTCTTAAAAAAAAAGATCATCATATATTTACTCACTCCTCTTTTATCTATAATCAAAAAACCTACAGTCACCAAATTTGCTGTGGCTACCCACCACTGCATGCTAGACTGGAAAGTCAGAGTAGCTTCATATAAATCATGTCAAATATTTTACATTATGACTACTGATTCTGGGAACCCCAAATTATCCAAATCAGGATACTTTGTGAGGGGAAAAGGGGCAGGCAGGGGGAATAGGCATTTTCTGTAGCTCCCATCCAAATATCCCCAATAACCTCCCATCCAAATATCCCCAACAATCTTTTCTCTCCATGGCAGCCAGGAGGGTTGTAAGAGGAGAGAAAGCCCTCGTCCATGGCTGCTCCTGACAAGCAGCAAACAGCTGGGGCAGAGCAGCAGGAACAGCCCCAGTGGTGTCAAGTGCCCAGGTGTAACCCCAGCTGTAAGGTTTGGCAGAGCACACGGCAGCAGGGCAGCTCCTGTGCTTTCACCTTGTTGGGCCCAAGGCACTCCTGGAAGGCCTCGCCGATCTCGGCTTCGTTGCTGTAGGCGGCGGCGCAGTCGATGTGGCGATAGCCCGCGCTGAGGGCCTGGGTCACCGCCTGCTTCACCTGCAAGCACAAACACACCGCCCAGGCAGTCGCTGAGAAGGGACGTGGCACTGGGGAAAAGTGAAAAAGCTGAAGAGGTTTAGTGAGGAACACCCCCCCAGAAAAACTCCCAACCTGTGTAAGGTCGTGAGACTCAAAGAGGAGGGCCCCGGGTCTCTGTGGCAGCCCGGGGGGGCAGAGCTCATTGCTGGCAGACACTCCAAGAGGAACAAGAAAATGGATGGTGCACACAGGACTGGCATGCAAGAATGCACCAGACAGAAAAAATCCCTACTCTTCGCTATAGTTGTCACACTCTTCTTAAATATCAAACAAGCTTTAAGAAGTTTTCAAATAAGTCATGGCTTAGGAAGACAAACTTTCTGACCCAAGTGACACATCAGTGTCAGTCAAACCTGAAATATATCTCCTTTCACCCAGTAAATGAAGAGTCTGCCTTCTACCACAGTTTGGGTTTGGTTCAGCCACTCACACTTAATTACCAAGACAATGCTCTTCCATGAAACATTTTTCTTTCTTGTCTCATTCTGACTGGTTGCACAACAATGAAAGTCATTATACTGCTGAGATGCTCCTGATGATGCTCACATTTTGCTTTACATTTTGCTTTCCACTGTGCTGACAATGAAGGTGTTGCCAACAGCAACACATTCCTTGCTCCATATTGTTACACAAAAGGCAGAGTGGTTGGGAACCAAGGCATTTCAAATCTGTATCTGCTTTTTGAAAGCTCTAATGAAGCACAAGCACCAAACATGTTCACTTGTGGGCCTCAGATATGGAGCAAGTCTAGAAACCAAAAAATGAAACAGAGAATGGCATCGTTGTGAGGACTCACAAGGAGCTTTTGAATAAAGATTTTTTACAGCTGCTTGTGCAAGAACCAAGTTTTATTACAGATGCCAGTGTAGTCATGATGTCCCATTAGACTGATGACCACTTAGTAAAATCTGTTTCATTTAACTTCCAGTGGACAGTTAGCACACGTTCTCTTTTCCATCTGCTCACCCACAGTACTACAGAAAGAGTACACCCTCTGTGCACAGGGGTCTCTGTACATTGCCCCTCACTGACTTGTCTCTCAGTGGGAGACTGTGAATTATTCTGTGTATAAAGCTCGATGCAATAGGACCCTGACGTGTTTATTGAGATCACAACTCTCTAGTCAAGAGATTAAAAAATGTGTTCACAAAGGTTAGAGGGAGATTGATTTCTTTCAACTTAATCAAAGTACCAGCATTTTCAAATTTAAAGCTGACAAAATTAGTAATGCCAAGTAGATGCTTTCAGATACTACAGAAAGGTAAGGGGGAATCAAATGTGAGAAGCTTTCTCTCCTACTGGTGATTTATTCTTCTTGTCAAGAAGTGCAGTAAATGCAGACACAGGATATTCTGACTGCATTCTTTGGCATTTTGAGAGGAAAACTGGAATGTAAGCTCAGTTTCCCTTAGCCAGAATGACAAAGCACTTCTCTTACAGCAGGGAACTCTTCCTTTCTCTAGCAGGATGGTACTTGCAGACCTTATTTCACTTGACAAAGACATTCTTCAGGTCACTACAAAGACAAGGGCAAGGTAATTCTGAAATAACTTGAGATACAGCAAAGGCTTTTAAGACTCAATATCCATCCTTCAAAGATGTGAGAGTTGTGGAGAGGGACAGGAAAGGGAAAACAGCAGTGTTCTGTGTCTATGTAATCCCCTATTTCCTATATCAAATAAATACTTTTTATAATCAAACAGGCACAAAACTTGCCATAGAATGAAAGTAGGCATCACTTACAGAAAACCAGAGATAAGGCACTCCAAACAAATCTCTGCAAACCGATCAACAGGAGGCTGTATTTCTTTATCTGCATGTTTTGATAAATTTCTAGCACTGAAGAACTGGGACTGGTCATTTAAATAAGGTTTGGATCTGGGAAAAAATAGTATCTGTATTTGTGTCAACTACTCTGAGCCTACTAAGACATTCCCATGTGAACTGAGAGCTCCTGTTCCACACAAAAGGCAAACAATCAAGAGGAAATGCACCAAAAAAAAGAGGAAAAAAAGGCATTTTTGGAGGGGAAAATAATAACAGAGATGTAAGATTATGAAAAGTACTTTTAATAAAAGGAAGTTTTGTATTTTTGTATCATCTTCAGACAGGTATATGCATTTTGTGCTAGGGGACAGAGAGAAAAAAAAAACACAACAGAAGCAGTTGAAGATTCATATGCCTCTGGATATTTGGTGTTGTGAAGTAACAACAGCCAAAGGATCCTTCAAACTTTCCATATATTCCTTACTTTAGCCTGTCAATACTGCTATGGAAGGAGCAATTAGTGAGTTCATTTTGCATTAGGCAAGTTGAGTCACACAGCACAAGTGTGACTCACCAATGCATCAGCAGAGAACTGAAAAGTTAGGTTTAAAAGTTAGGTTTAGTAGGTCTGAAAGGGTCTTGAGACATCATCCAGTCTGTCCTCATGGCCCAGAGCTGGGCCAAGTAAATCCAAACCACCCCCACACACATCTGCCACAGCCCTTCTCGTGACAGGCAGTCTGTTCCAGTGCTTTGAGATCTTTATGCTCCAAGTCTTTTACATGACCCACCAAGATGGCCCTGATGTCAAGTCCCATTCCTCCCTGACATGAAATCCCCAGCCTGCCCTTTGTGAGGGCTTTCTGCACATCTGCAGAGTGCCAGCACAGCTCCTCTCAAACTTCTCTTGACCACATAACTGTAGGTGCTTCCAGCCTTCATCACAACTCACCTTTCCCAAACCTTGCATCACTGTTGTTGCTGCCTCATCAGCTGTTTCATGCCTTTCTTCAGTTTGCCCCAAAACAGACACAGCATTGCAGCTGGAGCTTTACTCTCCTTGACTTTAGAGCAAAGTCCAAGGAACTACCCTCCCATTTAAACATCCTAGCAAAGCACTTGGCCTTTCCACCCACTCTTTTGCTTTTGAAGATGGATGAATACAACATCAGTGGCAGATTCAGGTCTTCAATTTGCCTCTCACAAGGTTAAAAAAAACAAGACATCTTTATACTTCCAGGCAATACAGAGTTTAAGTGACCAGGGAGCCTCACCTGCCATTCTGAAGAGATTTCCACTCTTACAGTTCAATACTACTTGGAAAGAAAAGGCTCTGACAGACTTCCCTACTTCTACAAAGCTGACACATTTTAACAGTCCATTTGCTGACAGGAAATAGGAAAAAACCCAGATGATCAGTCCACGTGATGTTCAGATGCAGTATGACCAGAAGTGTTGCTGTATCACGGTTTCTACATATTCACTAAAATTTGCTGAAAAGGAACTCAAACCAGCAGATAAGTAATGTCAACTTAATAGCTGGAGTTCCCTAAAATAAAGGGGTTTGTCTCTTATCCTTCAAATGTTGAATTCAAGTCCCTCCCTTAACACATACCAGGAGCAGCAAAATTTTTTGTGCCTGTAACCAGGATTCTCTGTATTGTCCAACAAACTTCAAGAACTAAACATTCTGCCCTGAAGCTGCAATCCTGTCACAAGACACCCTGTCTGACTGGTTTTCTGAGGTGCACGTTTCCTCTTCAGCTTTTCCGAAGTTTCACACAGAAACACAACTTCCCTAAGGCCTGTGTCTCCCTCTCCCACAGGAGCAGCCTCTGCCACTGCAGCTTAGGCTGCTCACCAGGTGAGGATCAGTCCTCCAGCTTGAAAGCTGGCTCACTTGAGAGAAGAGAACAAAGCATTAAAGGATTACAGATAATCCAGCTGCAATATCAAAAAGCCATGCTACTGATATTCTTGATGCTCCTGTCTGAATGGATTTCTCTTTGAACTCATTCAAGCTGCCAATTCATAAACTGCTGTACTGTGCTCCCATCCATTCAATCATATTACTACGGAAATATGCAAACCAAATTTCACTTCTAGCATTTGATCATGTAGAACACAAAACATCCTGTTATTTTATAGGGTCTAAATCCTAGAGTCTTCCAACATGGATTTAGATTCAATAATTTCCCCCCCCTATTCTTAATATCTAGGAAACTAGGGCTGTAAAGACATCTTTGTACTGGACTGCTAAGATCTGTCTACAAGGTCAAGACTTGTTTACAATCAGGAACAGTAACAGCAATAATAAAGAAATTACTCAAGCTTGGCAAGGGAAAGAATTACAATCTGCACAATATTTACCCAAAATAATTTAAAGGCCATCCATTTCCACACTTGCTTCTAATGCAGCCCTTGAACAAAAGAGCTTTTGATAAATAGCCTGTCCTTGGGAAACAGTCCTTGGGAAAATTTAATCAATGTTAATTCTTCTGCTTCTCTGAGTTTTTAGCCCCTGGTCTTTAATTCATAATAGCAATTATTATGTCCTACATCATGTCCTTTAAAGGGTAAATCATCTGAACACTCTGCCAAATTGCTGCTATGCCCCTGAATTTTCAAAAGTGATAAGCAGAAATTTCTTTATTCCATAGTAATAGCAGTAACCTCTCTAACTCTGGCCATTTTCACTGCACTTCCTAGACTTTGCCTTCAATACATTCTACAAGTAAGTCTTTGAAGACAGGAGCTATTCCAAAGAAGTGACTTCCAAGGAAGCCCAGAGAAGATGGCTGGATCCTGTGTGGGGTTCAGCTGCCAGCAGCACTGCTTATTATGGCAAAATCCAACGGAATTAGGTTTAAATTATGCACAAACAGGATCTGTCTCGGTTCCTTTATAAGGCCACACTTTACTCAGAACAATTAGTGTACAGAATAAGCAACACATTCATATTTTGTTCATTTAGTTTCAGACATTTGCTTTGGACAAAGCACATTTAACTGCTTTGAGTGCACAGAAATTCATCTATTAAGTTTGTGCATGTTAATAAACTTAATTTGGCTGTCAGTTGATGTTTGAAGTGGCAGAGCTGAACATTCACCCTCTTCCTCATTTAAGAGGTTGACTGAACTCTCACACCAACTCAGCTTCCACATTAGCACAACTTCCATTCCCAACAGATCCACTGTCCTGACAGTTGTTTAAACAGGAAAAACCACAATAAAATGACTCTGAATAGAGTTAATTTTCATAGCTTGTTTCCCACCTTTTCCTCTAGCTGCCACAAGAGAATAGGACGTCTTGAGAAGGGTTTTAACTTTCCCTGTCAGTCATGAGCACAATGTAATCCAGTATACTCCAAAAACCACCATGAAGCTCACACAAGAGTAGCAGTGAGACATCCATTTACTGCACAGACACACAGTGCTGTGCATAATCCAGGGAAGCTGTGGATGCCCCATCCCTGGAAGTGTTCAAGGCCAGGGTGGATTGACCTCTGAGCAACCTGGTCTAGTGGAAGGTGTCCCTGCCCATGGCAGAGGGCTTGAATGAGATGGTCTTTAAGGTCTCTTCCAACCCAAACCATTCTGTGATTCCACAATTCTTTGAATACCACTAAGAATTCCACCAAGCAGTGGACGTTGCCTTCCACAGGAAGTTCGTACAATTTCTTCCCCCCAAAATTTATCTTTTAACTAAATGAAAGAGAAAGGAAAAGACCAACAAGGGGGAGAAGCACTACAATAGCAGGCACACTCCAGAGCATGCAAACATTCCCACAGACTGTTTGGAGTAACAGATTCTTTGTAGTAACCCACAGAATTGTTTCCAAGTGTGGTGTTTGCCAATTCATTGCATTCAGAAGCAGAGTGAATGTCTAATGACACACGAGTCGTCTTAGCATAAAAGCAGGCTGACCCAAGCAAGTTCTTTGTGTTTCTGCTAACCACTGGCTGCCTGCTGGAACAGGACTTATTACAAGAACAACTGGAGTTCCTGCCTCCCAAAATAATGCTTTCTGCTGAGCCATCAGCCTAAGCCAGAGAGGTGGCTGGTCAAACTGGCAGCCTGTGAACTTAACAGTGGGAGACTTCCAGCACCATATTATGGATTCAGCATTTTCCATGTCTCATGGTCTCTTTTTGGATTTATGTCCCACAGCACCACTGCCTGAGGCCAGGGTTAACAAGTCGGAAGGGATCTTCCTTTCTGGAAGGAGAGATCTGCTGCCTTTGGTCTTAAGGCCTTAATCATGCAAATACATATATACATACATTCCACTGACTTCAGTGCACTCAGACTAGAACAACTCAAGCAAAGGATCCAGGCCTCAGATCTGGGACCTTCAAACAAAAGGTGCACAAACACACAGGCTAATTGAGAGCACAATACCCTACTGTCCCCTGCTTACTTGGCCACGGTCACTCTTCCAAGTTCCCAGTCCCACGAGAGGCATCTTCTGCCCAGTGTGGAGTGTAACGAAGTCGCATGTTGCAGGCATTTTTGTCTAGAGAATAAAAAGAACAAACAGGTTTGCAGCAATTCTCTAAGTTGCAAAAATTTACCTTTTCTGCTCAAAATGGCGAAGTTTTTTTATCAAAGAGGAAGGACTTACAATGTGTCCCAATATCCTCACAACCTATGTTTCTGCTCAAACAGTTAAAAAGAAACTGCATTCAGGATGAGCTCCAAAGCTGGGTTGCTGATTTCAGCAGAAGCTGAGGAAGTTACTTCCCAAATTCTGCTGCATCCGAATTCATTAATGTTATTTGTTTAAAAAAACAACAGCAAAAAAACCAAGAGTGGAAGCATGCAATGTTGGTTGAATATCTAACTGTGTAGGACACATGGATGTTTTCAAAGCAGAGCATTCACACAGCATACTATCCCAAAATAGGTCTGCCTTCTCAGCATTGTTGTCATTTTCCTCAGATAATTCGCTCCCAGCTGATGGATGTGTTCACAGAGAATTTATATTTTCAATTTCTTGCCTAGCTTCTCAAGCCAACTTTTTGTAGCTTTAACAGCAGACACCAAACAGCACACTTGTTTTTCAGAGAGACACAACAGAGCAGTTGGAGTGATCCTGACCTGTACAGCAGGGAGCTGGGGATCCATGTAACAGTTTACCTGAGTAGGTCCAGGTTTGTCTTGTGCTGCACTTCATGCACAGCCTTGTGCTGTGGGATGCACAAGCCAGGGCTGCAGGATAAGCTCAGCAGTGACCTTGTAACAGGCACTTTGTACCTGCAATTATGCCACCTACGTGTCCTTGCCTTTATCTAAGAAAGCAGGAAGTTCTCATGAAAGCCTCCTTTCTGTTTGACAGTGAAAGTGATGAATAGTGTTGTTTTCTTGTAAAAGAATCCCTACTAGTTTGTGACCAAAAATTGGTAACCCCTGCTAGGGACAGGGTCTGCACTGTGCGAGGTCTGCTCAACACTGCACAACCTGGGGCTCCCAACACCTGAAGGGATGCAAGGTTATCAATACTGCCCTCTTTCTTTATGGGCTTATCTCTAAAGAACAGCATTTAATACGATACTTTAGAGTCTGAGTGCCTTTCTTATCAGGATTGTAATGGGCCAGCACCTCCTGATGCAAGACAATAATTACACCAAACTGATAGCTCTGGATTTGCACTGAGCTAAGTCCAGATACTGGTGCTGAAGACAACCACTGATGAAGCAAACCGCAGGTGTAGACCTGTTTTATTGGGGTGGGAGGTCAGAGAAGGCAGAATGACAGTGCCAACAGCATTCTCTTCTCTTCTCAGCTTGCACAGCCATTTCATAGCCAGCTACATTCAAGCGGGTGCTGTCTACCTGAATTTAGTTGCCTAACAAAGCCTTCTTCTTACATCACACAACCCAACTAAAAACTTCAGGCTTTTTGGTTCACTTTGGCCTATAATACAAATAAAACTCCAACCTTATGCTTTACACAACCATGTTATGCAATCATCTTAAAGGTAAGAGTTCAGCCCAGAAGACAAGGTACATGTTTAATCAATAACTAGCATCAGCACATTCTTAAAGAACTATCTCGCTTCATGTAATGTTGTATATTAACAGTGCAGAGACATCTGAACTACAACCTCTGGAAGAATGGAACACATCAAAATGACAGACATTGAAGGAAAATATATTAATTAATTACATTCAGGTTCTTCCCTAAGATAGGAGATTTAGGAGAATGCCATGTATGATGCTAGCCATTGTTATTTGGTTCATTATAAAGCTGGAAGCCTCTTCTTAGAAGGGCAGAGACAAAAACAAACATAAAAGAAAGCTAATTCTGGACAAGTAGGTTGTGGTTACGGCTTAACAACATCAGCTTACTGCTACATTCACATAAAAGCATTAAAGCTCAGAGTAATCAAAAAGCAGTGTAAAGCTGGGAGGATGCATCAATGACCAGGGTAGCGTAAGCTACGCCTACTCATCACCCCGCAGGTACAACTCGTATTTAGCCAAAATCCAGGAGCCTACCTGCAGTAAAACACCCATAGCTATGCACTACATTAATACGCGTGCACATGCAAACAGGTACATATTGACAATACTTAAGTCGCTGCTGCCGAACAGATCAGGGCAACCCCTCCGTGCTCTGCGTCCCGCGGAGGCGCCGAGCGCGCCCAGCTGTCCCTTATCGGGGCGGCGCAGCGCGGGCCCGCCCGGCGCGGGGGCGATAACGCG
>VZRZ01008689.1:510570-530555 GCA_013398175.1 Climacteris rufus
TCTTTTTTTTTTTGGCGGGGAGCGCGGGCAGATAAGCCCTTGCAGCGCTCCGGCCTTTATCAGCGCTGCACGGGGAGGAGCCGCGGGGAGGGCCCGCGGGGGGAGCGCGCAGGGCGCTTGCCGGGAGCCGAGCCGCCCCTTCCCCCGAGAAGCCAGGCGGCATCTCGCTTCTAGGCCTTAAAAACCCCACCCTGAGTGCTGGATTCGGCTGGGGGCCATGCGGGGGCCGGCTGTCCGTGTGGCAGAGCGGTGCAGGGGGGAGGCTCGGAGCCCCGGGGCGGCAGGCGAGCCGCGGTGTGTGCGCGCTGCCCGCCGAGCCCCTCGGCTCCGGAGCGCTCCCGCTGGCCTGACCGCATTGCTGTGACGGTGTGAAGGTGGCAGAGTGGGAGGCTGACGGTGTGTTTTGAAACGGCTTTTCGCTTTTGTTGGAGACACCCTAAAGGTATGAAATTGCTCGTTCAGGAGAGCAGGCCTGGCTTATTATAATTGCAGTTTGAAGATAATTGAGCCCGTCTGCGGCTATGAGCAACAAAGATGCTCTGGCCGGATTCAGGTGTGCTTGATTTACAGCGCTCATTCTGCTTTCCTCCAGAATGAAAGGAAATAACAATGATTCTGTGGTCTGCTGCTCTGTGGGTTAGGAAATGCTGCGGCTAAAATCCGAGCAGAACACTTGCTGACCCCGCACGGAAAAGCAGAAAGGTTGGCAGGTCACAGTGGGTACTCTGAGGAAAGCACGCGGCTCTCTTGCACTGCGAGGCAACCAAAATCTCCTGCCAATATTAGAAGATTTTCAGGTTACCTATGAAAGGGACAATAACTTGTAGTTTAGGAAGGGGAAGTATCAAAGCGCAGTCTGACACTTAATACCTAGTGAAATACTCCAGGGGATCGCTGGTGGAACAAATATAGGAGGACTGGCATAGTACTGAGCAAAAGGATGACCTTGAGCTTGGATAACAGGAGAGACTGTAATTCAGTGATAAAAATGTGGGGTCATGCACTCCAGGCCAAGCAGCTCTTGCTTGTAAGATAAAACTTGCTGGTTGGAGGCATCTCAAAAATACTGTGCAATGGCTGTTTCACCATCCCTTCTGCAGAATTGCACTTTGAGAACCACACCTTCATTCGTGGGTACAGGATTGTTGATGTCCTCCTGCCTGGCTGCTTCAGGGCATCCTGCAGGGCATCCTCTCTAGACTTCACCACCAGACTCTCCCAGTCTGCTGCAGTTGAAGACTAAACCCTTGGATGAACATGGGGATAAGGAGCTTTGGTGCACAAAGCAGTTAAAAATGCTGAATGTGTGGGCATTTCTCAAAATGAAAACTGAGAGGTGGATGATGACTGTCAGGGTGTGCAAGAAAAACTTTCAAAAGCAAAACCATTGCTAAAAAGACTTCATTGTGGGTTCCAAACTAAATGTTTGACTTGCAGGCCAGTTCTCCAGGAAAAAAGTGGCTGGCAAGGGGGAAGGAGCCAAGAAATGAGGTGCTCTCAACCTTTTTTAGAATGGACTTTGTGCCTTGCAGGCACAACTTGGAACAATCCTTGGCTCTTGGCTTTCCTTAGCAACATGAAAGCCACACTAACCTCTGAGGTACCCAGTGTGTAGAATGATTGAAGCGAAATCCCTTTTAAGAATATTTTGTGAGCTGCAGGCATTAGGTTTGTAGAGCTGCCTATTTGAAAGATTTTGCTCTGGAAGTCTGAAGTGATGCACTGCATTCCCAGACTGAGCAGAACTACTGCACAGGGCATATTAGAGATGATAAACTCTAAGGGCAGGCAGCCAGAAGTAGAGTACTCTTGTCCTTGTGTACCCTTTTATTCTTTTTCAGTAGACTTAGAGGGAAAACAACCTGGCTGTACTGATTGAAGACTTGATGATATTTTAATTAACATAGAATTTGATTTCCATGTATACCACAAGTCTTTCTGGTTGCAAATAAAAAAGGTTGAATTGTTCAGAAGGGTTAAAGTGTAGTTATGCAGAGCACTGTTCCCTGGGGATTAATAGCAGTTATTTTCTTTCAGAGTCAGCAGGAAGATCAAGTTTGAGGTCTTAAATTCCCTTCTAAAATTGAACAAGGGTCTTTTCATTGAAAGGTCTAAAAAAACAGACTTTCTAGTCATCCACCAAGTGGAACTGGAAGATTCTCTGAATGCTCCTAAGGCTCTAGGCTAGCCCTTTCCCAGCCTCTGGGCTGTAACTGGTTAGATAACCATTGCTGGATCTTTAGGAGGCTGTGAGCCATACATTTTGAAGTGCTGGTAATCTCTGTAGTGGCTCAACTACCCAGGTGACAAAGTTCATTTAACATTGTTGCAAGACCAAGTGCTGATAAAACTGTCTTTGGTGTTCAGCCTAGATTGATAAGATGCTTTGAACAAATCCTTACTTCCAGCTGCAAATGTACTGTTATCTAAAGTGTATTGGTGTTAACTCTTGTCTAGGTTAAATCAAGATGTCTGCAGGAAAGGCTTTCATTGGCAAACCAGCCCCTGACTTCACTGCCACGGCTGTAATGCCAGATGGACAGTTCAAAGACATCAAACTCTCTGACTACAGAGGTGAGTTCGTGTGCTTCTCTAATTACACAGACAGCCTGGCCGTAGGAAGGAGTGCAGGGTGTCTAAAGATCCATCTTGGTTTGGTTTTGAAGTAATAGTGCCCACTTGGCAGTGGACTGAAGATCAGGACGTGTGCAGTGGTGGCTGCAGGATGCTTGGGAAGCTGGCAGCAGCGTGTCTGAATGTCCCAGCTGTGATCTCTGTTGCTAACGAGCACAAAACTCCTCTAAATTGTAATTTTGTGTCAGGCTCATTGCCCAGCGTCTTGTACTGAGACTGGTGTGACAGCTCCAAACTGTGGAACAGCAAAATCTTGTCTCCCATCTTTGTCAATGGAAAGTGAATTCTTTCATCTAAACAACAAAGTCCCTTTCTCTAGCGGGCTGGCAGCACGTTTGCTTTGCCAAAAAAAAAATAGCTTAACTAAAAGTAAAGGGAAAGCCTGAAGTATTCAGATACTAATGTTGATGGCTTTAGAAACCTTTCCAATGATGCTGCAGGCTGCATGAGGGTGGTGAGTAGGTACAGACTACTCCCCTACTCAGTTAAAATGTCTCCTTGGTTTGTAGCCCTTCAGACCTGGGGCATTTCTGTTGGTAGTCAGTCAGGGAGTCTTGTGTAGCACAGCCAGAGGTGTACTTGGGACAGGCCTATGGGAGTAGTCCCAGGAGAAAGGCATTCCCTTCCGAATTTGCCAGTCTGGTTTTGGAGGCTTCAGTTGGGTAAAGTTTTAAGGTTCTTGTTTGGGTTTGTTTGTTTGTTTTTGGAGGTTTTTTTCTTATAAAGCTAAGACATGCTAACTGGTTGTACTGCTTTTCTAGGGAAATATGTTGTGTTCTTCTTCTACCCCCTGGACTTCACTTTTGTCTGTCCAACTGAAATTATTGCCTACAGTGACAGAGCTGATGAATTCAAGAAAATCAACTGTGAAGTAATTGGAGCTTCTGTTGACTCTCACTTCTGTCACCTTGCCTGGTAAGAATCAGCCTTTTAACCCAATGGAATGTTCTGCCTGGCCTCAGTTCTTGCAGGAACTGAATCCTGAGTGTGTTCAAAGGCACTTGGGAAGTATTGGTAGTGCCAGGTGCTTCTGAGCAGAACTGGGCAGGCTGGTCATCAGTTCTTTGTTACCTCATGGCAGACTGAGCATGATATTGCAGAAAGGATCAGATTTTGTTGTACCTTTAGCCTTCATTCTGAACTGCCCATGTTTTTAACATGTAAATTCCCTTTCAGGATCAACACTCCTAAGAAACAGGGGGGTTTGGGCACTATGAAAATCCCCCTGGTTTCTGACACAAAACGTGCCATTGCCAAAGAGTATGGAGTACTGAAGGAGGATGAAGGTATTGCATACAGGTAATGTGCCAGAGGTAAACTGCTGATAAATTATGTTGCAATACATGGAGCATGTCAGATGAACACACAGCTTGTGTGCACTTGAACAGCCAGCTGAGGCTGTTAGCTGTTCCAGATGTAAACTCCTGCAAGGAGAGATGCTGCTTGGTTCTCCATGGTGCTCAGACTTTCTGTGCTTTTAAGTTCAATCAGTGCTGATTTCCTGCTGCACAGTGCAGGAGTCTCAGGCAGGTGAGCTGCAAACATGGGTAGTGCAAGACCTACATAGTCATGAAAGTGATTACATGTATTTATAGTTATTAAAGTACAGATTAATTAAAACCCAAGTCTTCAGTCAACTGTTCATAAAAGTTGCTGAGAGAAGTGAACTTCTGTTAACTCTTAACCTGATGTTGGAGTGATGAGCTGTTGCTGGTTGGTTTTTTTGAGAACAGTGTGTAGTGAGGTTTTTTTTAATGTGAGAATGTCTCTCCTTGAATTCAGTTTTTCATTGCATTTCTCTTCCATTTTATTTTCTACAAGTATCTTCCTTAAATAGGAAGCACTTCTCTCCTGTGTCAGTGTTCTGGGTTGCCTCCTGTCCCTCCCAGTTCCTGCTGAATGTGGGGCTTTCAGCTGCTACTGCTTCATTGCTGTGCATACACCAAAGGTGTTGGTTTTTAGGAACAGGTCAGGAATACCAGATAACTCAGTGCCATAACCAAGTACTGTACTTGAGTTTTTGAAACTGATGTCAGTCTAATCAGCCTTTCAAAAGCTGTGTTTCACTTCAGGGCTGGGTTTTTTTGTTTTAGGGGTCTGTTCATAATTGATGAGAAGGGGATCCTGAGGCAGATAACCATCAATGATCTTCCTGTTGGCCGTTCTGTTGATGAAACCCTCAGACTTGTCCAGGCCTTCCAGTTCACAGATAAACATGGGGAAGGTAAGAGTTCTTTTTAATTCAATGTTGTCTCTAAAGAACAGCATTAACTAGGCAGGATAAATCAAGGTTTACTGAAAGGTGGTCAGTGCATGTATCAATCTTCGCACAGCAGGTAATTGTGCCCGTTGAAATGAAGCTGATTCTGTAAATCTGCCTGTTGAAGGACACCATAATGGTTTATCCTGTTGCAGTTAATTGTCCATTGAGTACTTGCTAATGCTGAAATAACACTTAAATCAATTTGGTGATGGATGTCCTGTCCAGCACATAGCAGTTGTCCCTTTCAATTAGACACAGAAAATACTGGAAACAGAAATTAAGAACATGGAATAACTTAGTCTGCAAGGGTATGCACATGACTGAGATTCTGCTCTCAGATTTGGTAGGTCGAGACCATAAGTACTAATGTAGTGTTTTATGCAGTCTGTTAGACAAGGTATTTAAATTCCCAGAAAATCTGCTGATCTTTCTGTCAATATGTAGTGAGGAGAAAATAGATGAGTCTCTGTGCCCATAGGTCAAGAGCGGTAAGGTATTTGAAACAGGCAGCTTTTCTGCAGGAATGAAACATTTTAACAAAGGCACTGCAGAGGAAAAGTTTAAACCAGATTATGGAAACTCAAAATTGCAGTGTGTAGGTGTCAGTAGTTTGCAGTTGTCATTACCTAATGATGTGGTTGTACCTAATGTGCTTCAGAACTGGTAAAACAATGGCAGGTTTTATTAAAATAAGCTGCTCCTGTGGCTGTGGTGTATGAACTTATGTCATGTGAGGAGATATCCCAAACATTTGATGATGGAGCAATCACATGTCATGCAAATGAAGCCTTTTGGGGGTTTACTGTGCCTTGGAATAATCAAAACCTGGCAGAAGCTTTCCCTTTAGAACTTGAGGACTACAGTCACATCTAAACCAGGACAGACCAGTGTGTGTAGCAACAGTCAGAAGCTGAGCATATCGTGGCTAAAATTGCCAGTCCTGTGTGGAGCAAGCATCCAGCAACAAGGAACACTGTCCAAAAAATGCTGCTCAGGAGCTGCTGCAAGTTTGAGACCAAGCTCTGCCGTATGGTGACTTCTCGATAGCCTTGTAGGGGAGCCAGTGACAGTTTAACACTTCTTCCCCAACCCCAGTAAACTGGAGAGTGGGAGCAGGTGGAGTAAAGATAAGGGAGTACAGACTTGACTGCATCCAAGGAGATAAGTGTGCTGGGGTGGTATTAAAGCCTTTCTGACCAGGCTGCTGGAGCTGGTGTTACCTTGCTGTCCAACTCCTCTGAAGCTTTTAAGTGGGGTTGGGAGAGGTGCTTGTGTGAAGGGCCCCGTTGCCTGGGCAGGCACCTGGTTCCTTGGGTGTTACTGCCCAGTAAACAAATAGAAACGAGCAAAATAAACTGAGCATAATGTGGCACTCATGATCTGTTCGTTGCAAAGATCTGTACATGTTCTGAGTTGCTACTTTGCTTTAATATTGTGTAAAACATGTTCTGCAGGAGCAGCTGGTTAAGACTTAAACATTCTTATCATTTCAGTGTGCCCAGCTGGCTGGAAGCCTGGGAGTGACACAATCAAGCCTGATGTTCAGAAAAGTAAAGAGTATTTTGCCAAGCAGAAGTAAACATTCAGCCTGAGTGGAAACTAGTATGCCTTACATAAAGAGCAAGCATCAGTTACTGAACTTTGACTAAGTCACTGCATCTGAGTCAAGGGATCATGTTATAGTAATAAACAGTAACTTTTTTACTTCAAGGAAAGTTTGTCCTGTTGACAGTACCTTCATAGCAAATCCTAACGATCAGTATGTGTCCATCAAGCCCTGTTGACCTTAGTGACAATGCTGTGTCTGTGGTTAGCCATGTGTTACATTTAGAGCAGTGGTATCCTTTTGTAACTCTATTAAACTTGTGAAAAGAGCACCCTGTCTACTGGTTTTGTGTGTACTCGTCAGGAGACCTGGGAGCAGTGCAGGCTGCACGTGGGAAAGCTCTCCCTGCTGAGCTCTCTGTAGACATCCTGAGTCCTAAAGGCCTTTTACTACAAAGCCATTAGAATGGAGATAAAAAGACATTGTTTTCATTTTAAAGTAATAAAGTACTCACACTCTTTATGACTTTGCTGCCAGGTAGAGGAGCAAAGGTTTGATTTTTCAGGCTGTCAGACTTAAGCTCTGTGCTCTGTAGTATTGCTTGGAGCATAATGTGACTGACAGGTGGGGCACCTTTTCATGTACCATGTCAACTTAGTAATTCTGGCATCTACTTTAGTCAAAACTGACTGTTGATAATAAGTTTATGGGAATCCAGCATTCAGCTTGAATGCTGTTTATATGGGAGTGGAAGACTGGGCTTTCTGGAACTTCTTGGATGTGCAGCATTCATCCCTAGTCTCTCCCACTCCATGTCATGGGGGTGATAATAAGCCAGTTATCCATTAGCTTGTCATATGATTGAGATCAAAAGGGTGGCACAGTAAAATCTGGTACTCAGGTGTGCTCAGCCTTGTCTTTAATCTTTTTATTTCAAATGATTATGTAAAACTCAAAGCACATGACTGGCCTTAAGTTACAGCAAGTAACTGCTCTGTAGCTTCATAGTTCAAGGTGGTTTGTGATAGTGCTGAACTTCAGAGCTGAGGATTTGGGTAATAAGCTGTTGCCTAACAGTGTAAGGGAGTTAGAGCCCTGTGATCTTCGTGTACCTGTAAAGATTAAACTCTACAGGACCTTGTAACTATCTACAGCTCAAGCAGTAAACAAGTTCTGTCCTGCTTAAAAGTGAGCAGAGGTGAGGCCCAGAGCTACTTCTGTCACTCAGAAGAGAAAGTTGTGTCTTGAGTACTAAACTTTTGTACAGCTGGAAAAATTATGGCAGAAACCTTAGTACCAAATACTTCAATAACTACTAAAATAGCTAATCCCTGTGAACACACATGAAAGTGATGTTTAGCTGGATCACTTGGGCTTAATTTTTAAAAAATCTAAATTCTCAACAAACAAGGCGAACATCCTGGGGGGAGGCATTGATAACAAGCATTTATGTGGTTCAAAGTAAAATGAATATAAATTAGTGTGGCTGAGCATGAAGTTGTCTATCAAACTCTCTTTTCTAGCAAGTGAAAAGGAGTAAAGTTGAGGCTAAGCTAATGTAAAACTTACTTTGGTTGTGTCTGACTATATTAGCCTTGAAATACAAAGTTGATTATAGCAGTTATTTAGAGGGTACAGTAGTACTGCCTTCTGAAATGGGGATCTTACACCTGCTATGACTGCAGTGACTTCTGCTCTTATTCAGAAGTAAAACTACACCTGATTGCACTGGGCCATTACATCATAGAACCATTTATGTGGGAAAAGACCTCTTAAGTCCAAATGTTACCATGGCACAGCCTTGTTCACCACTAAATTGTGTCCCCAAGTGCCACATGGGTTTTTTAGTACTTCCTGTATGACAATTGCACCACTTCCCTGGGCAGCTTGTTTCAGTATGCAACCACCCTTTCAGTGAAGAATTTTTTCTTACTATCTACTCCAAAACTACCCTGCTATAACTTGAGGCTGTTTCATCTTGTGCTGTTACTTGGGAGAGGAGACTGTACCCACCTCACTACAGCCTCTTTTCAGGGAGTTGTGGAGAGCCTCCTTTTCTCCCCACAGCTCCCTCAGCTGCTCCTTGTGCTTCAGACCCTTCTCCAGCTCCACTGCCCTTCTCTGGCCATGCTCCACCCCCTCAGTGTCTGTCTTGGCATGAGGGGCCCAGAACTGGAGCCAGTGCTCTGTGCAATCCCTCCCTCAGAGTGGGACAGGTAACCCTGGTCTGGGCCTGTGCCCCAGGCTAAGGGCCTGGACATCAGTGAGCAAGTTCAGCCCCTCACCCCACTGCAAACAGCTTTCCTCAGATCCTCAAGTGTATTCACTGTTCACGTGTACAAAAAATGCATTTCAAAGGAACAGATTTTGTAACTGCTCTGTCACCTACCCTTGAAACAGAGGATAAAGGGCTTCTCTCACGTTCTGCTCTTGAACCTCCCTTCCAGCAGGGGAGCTTTGTGCCCAGGCCAGGCCCTGGGAGGAAGGTGAGGGTCTGAGGGCACCTCCAAGCCCAGCAGGTGCCATCTCTTGCTGTGGCTGCTGTCCAGAGGAGAGGTCAGAGCTGCCCTGATGGGAGATCTGGGCCTAAGAGTGTCCTCTGGAAACACTCCTTGTTTCATTTATTCATCCCACTCCTGATGGGAGCAGTTTCCCTGAGTATGCTGTAACTTCCTGGGTGTGCTGCCCACCTTGAGCTGCCACACCGAGAGGCTACAAACTGTACCTGCTTAAACATCCCAGTCACAGGTGAGTGGTGATACTGTGGAAACTGGAAATGGCCAAGAAAAAAAATCCCTGTGGGTTAGGAACTCTATTCCATGCTGGCACCAAATGATTGACAGTGGGAATTAGTGCAACTAAACAGCTTTTTTTTATTCTTCAACCACATGAGTCATTCCTGGGAAGGTTTGCCATGCTGTCATTGTAATGCTTACGTTACTTACATTTCCAAGAGCATAACACAAAAAAAAAATGAGTAACACAAAACTTACTCAAATCAGGAAGACTCTAAGATTATTTCTTTGCTCAAACTCTGTATTGATTCAGATGTAGCTTGGGATCTCCAGTAAGTGTTCTGGGGCTTACACTCCACTCCTTGTATAGTAACATCTGAGACTGGTGTCATTTTTATGATAATCAAATAGGTACAATCCTCATTTATTGAGTGTTTGGGTTTTTTCATGTACCAAGATGCATTTTGTATTTTCATTCCTGTTATGAACTGGGTTTGATTTCAGTGATCAATGGGTGCCCTCTTTCCCAGTGAGGTAAAAACCCCTCAGCAGTTCCTGGGTTTGGTGACAGCATGGTAGCTGCTTAGTGGCATCCAGCAAATGCAAGATACATCCAGCAAATGCAAGTGAGAAAGGATAGATGTGGTATTTGCTAGGTTTTTTAGAATGTATGAGTGATTGCACATCTATCTTTCTAGTTTGGGTACTGATTATAAATATAACCTTTATTCATTAATTTCTTCAGAATAATTTAGATTAGTCAAGTGAATGGAACCTGAAATAGATCTTACTGTATCTCTTTCCTAGGTCTCTTAATTTGTAGCTGATTGCTGTGATTGCTGGGCATTTCTGTAACCACTCCTCAGCTGCAGAGGGGAGAGAAAACAGTGGAAGACTTGTGGGTCGAGATAAGGACGGGGAGAGATCACTCACAGTTACTGTCTCAGGCAAAACACACTTGGGAAATTGGCTTAATTTATTACCAATCAAATCATAGTAGGATAATGAGAAATAATGAGGCTGCAGGGGAATCTCTGCTCCAGCACCTGGAGCAGCTCCTCCCCCTCCTTCACTGACCTTGGTGTCTGCACAGATGTTTCACTCATTCACTCACTCCCCTCTCCAGCTGCAGGTTGTTGCACAATTTTCCCCCCTTCTTAATTTTGTTATCCCAGAGCTGCTGGCATTGCCTCTGTTGGAAACAGTGGAAGCTTCCAGGAGCTTCTCATAGAAGCCACCCCTGTAGCCCCCCACTACCAAACTTTGCCACACAAACCCAACACACACACTTTGTGTTCTTCACATATTATCTAAAATTAGGAATATTTATCCCCTCATGTTTGTGACAGATATTTGTAATTCAGCTTTCAGCTAACAGCATCTATGTAAGAGCAACAGGGTTTTTTTGGTGTGTATAATACAAAGTTGTGCATCAGATGTAAATTCTATACATTGTACTTCATTGAATGTTTTTCATGGAATACATAGAATGGGATGTTTGATATTTGACATACAAAACCTAATCTTTAGGAATTTTGAACAACTTCTATGTTATTTCAAAATTAATAATTGCACATTTATATTTAGATGCTTGTAAGAAAAAATTGCCCATTAATGTTTAAAGAATTAGCACTTTGTTACAAAGCCAGTTTCTCAGTGGTTTTGAAAAACAGACTAAAAAGTGATTAATCTTTAAAGGTACTATTTTCTTAACAAGTGCTCCAGCCTTTTTATCAGGCCTTTGTTGAATGTGTTATTGGATTGTCCAACAAATCAATACAGTTCAAAGAACAAAAGCAAGCATTTTCTGTCTCACAGGTATTGCAAAATGATGCACTTTGGTTAGGAAAATATGCTTGCAAAAGCCCCAGGAAAGTACTTTTTAGTAATGTTATACATCCAAATAATAGTTATGTAAGATTATGTTAAAATAATAGGGTTTATTGTATTAATAGACTGGAAAATATATTGTAGTAATAGTCTGAAATTTTCAGTGGCTCTGGTGTTCAGTATCACGTGACAGTCTGTAAATGTATATTGTGATGTATATTGCTATACAAATAGAGGACTTAAACCAGAAGTTTAAGTTCTAATTCTGGTTATCAGTAGTAATCACTAGTAGTCACTAGTTCTGATTTGCAAAGGGTGGAATGAGGGAAGTGCAGAGTGCTGGAATGCAGCACACTTGGCCAATTAATTCAGAAAGTGTGGCAAAGCTGTCATTGTCTCTTTTTTAATACAGGTTAATGGTACAAACAAAAATAACACTCAATCAGGAAATCAAGGAAATAGCAGTACTTTTTGCTCATGAATATTTTAACCTCTACTTTTAACACTAGAAGAGAAAAACCAGGAGTGTGCCTGTAATGTGCAGTCAAAGAACTCTGCATTGCCACCTGCTCTGTGCTGCTCAGCCCTGGCTGCTGCAGGACAGGCTCTGAGTTGTTTGCAGTGTTCCTGAACAAGAGCTGTGCCTGTGGGAAGCAGCTCTCACCACGCCTACTGCTGAAAGCTCTGGACTTCAATGTGAAATTTGGCTCTTTCACCTGAAACTTAAATCACCGTACATATGATGGGACACGTGTCTGAGTTTAGAATGTCTCTGTGCAAGAAAGCATTTGAGCACAGAAATGTGACTGTGTGTGTGTGTGAGTCATTAAGGCTGCACTGCCCTCTGAAACTGAGCCCAGTGGGTTTATGCTCCATATTCCACATAAACAGATTTTTCAAGTATCTGCACTCAAATATTAGACCAATATCCTTTGTCTAGAGAGGAAAAAAAGTCTTTAATCTACACTTAATAAACAATACAATCTAAAATAATGTATTTCATCAAATTCACTTTTTACAAATATAAGGCAGTTTTTTACATGTTGGAAGACTGAAGCAACAGTGAATGATTCAGGAAGACTTGTCAGAACAATACTGAAAAAAAGGTTATGACATGAAATTAAAACCTAAGATTAATTCATTTAAAAGGAGTATGAGGGTTTATGCATTCTTAGAAAAAACAATGATTCTGCATAAATTTTAAAAACCCACCCCATCTTTGATTTACATAAAGGAATTTTCCTGTCCCATGCTTTGTTTTACAAGAGGAAAAAACCCAAAGCAACTCAGTGTGAAGGTGTATGATTTTCAGAGGCTTTTCAAAGTGTTTTGGGGAAAACAAAATATATACAGTTATTAAAAGTAAAATTGCTTGCTCACTGGCTTATGTACAAACATTAACAAAAATAACATGAGAATTTTATTATAGATGTAATAATTATGAATTATAGTAGCCATTTCAAATAGTTGTAGGCATATCTAATCACATTTTGCAGATTTTGGCATATTGCTGGAGAGACTTTAAACATTCCACTGCAATATCTTACTGCTTATTCTATGACAAAATATTTAATTCTTTTAAGTTTCCCACTGTATTTCCCAAGGAATGTGAACATCTATGTGGGATTTTTTCAGTCAGAGAGAGAAAAGAAAAGCACATTTGTGTTCCTTGGTGCTTTCTTTTCCCCCTTGAAAACTTAGAAGGGAAGTGCTCTGTTCGTTTTCTGAGGGAAACGTGATGGATGATCTGTCACAGGATATATGATAGCACAGGAAGCCAACTTAACAGCAAAAAACCTCTCATGAATACATTTGTCTATTCTGGTAGATGAATCTGTGAAAGTTCAGGTTGCAGAGGTGCAGCTGTTTCTCTGCTGCACTGAACAGCAAAACCACTTCCCCTCAGAGGGAGAACTTTAAACTGCTGTGCTCAAGTCAGTATTCAAAGCTCATTTATTAAATATATTTTTTGCATGAGGCTTAACAGAGAGTGCTGATAACCACACTGCCATTTCTTGTTTTTAGAAAATACTCCAGCCTTAACTCACAGGATTTTTAATTCAATTCAAGGCACTATGCATTTTCAGAAATACAACCCATATTAATTAGCTACACCAACAATAATTTTGGTCACAAATGAATAAAAGACCATGAATACCATACTCAATGAGTAAAATTATGCTTCTGATCCAGAGGAGGGCAATCTAGCCCTAATAAAAAACCCAAACCCAAAGCAAATAAACCCAAAATAAACCCAACCCAAACTTTAAACCCCCATCAAAACAACAAACCAGAAGAGTGCACTGCTCTCCTAAGGTTGGCTATTTTTGTCTGACACACCAGCACTGATTTATACAGCAAAGCATCCTTGTTTTTCCACACTTCAGAGGAAGACAGGATTGCTACAAGCCACTCTTTTTATGGAAGAAAGCAGTCAGAATCAGGAATTAAGTTTGCCATGCTCTACTTCATGCCACAAAGAAACTTCAGTGCTTATTCTTGCACCACTGAGATGTAACTGATTCCAGTGATACCAAAAACCCCAAAAGTGTTTTCTCAGGTGTTTTTCTGAGCAATAACTCTGATGGCTGCTGGTCACCAGGCTGCATTTAACTGGTATTGTCTGTCACATCTTTAATTTTAATAAAAATCTCAGTTATTTTATGGTTAATGAAGTAAAAAAAGGGGAAATGTAACTGAAGGAGAGTAAGAAAGAGAAATGCTAAGTGCATGAAAATACTATAAATGATAATTCTCCATGAAATATTTTATTAGCTTGAAATATACTGAATACCTTGCTGCTAAAACTGAATTAAAATTCAAATAGCTTTTGATTTATTTTTACTGTTCAGCTCTTGAATACTCACCCTCCTATTATACTGAGGAGAAGAGTCTTTCATAAATGTTTGAGAAACAGGATTT
This sequence comes from Climacteris rufus, assembly GCA_013398175.1. Classification (NCBI taxonomy): domain Eukaryota; kingdom Metazoa; phylum Chordata; class Aves; order Passeriformes; family Climacteridae; genus Climacteris; species Climacteris rufus. The sequence continues at coordinate 524,501 of VZRZ01008689.1, forward strand.
AGATAAAAGCTTGTCTAAAAACGTAAAACATGATAGCTGAAATAGTAAATCTATCCAAGTATTTGCAATTACTTGTTTGACATTTGCAAGTGCTGAAACCAAGAATGCCTCCACAATGCCTCAGGATCCAAGGATGATCCATTCCTTGCCATGTCTGGTCTTGTCCCAGGAGATGAGATAAATCAAACAGGTTCTCAGACTTCAATTTTGTAAGACAAAGGCCATTGTACTCCAGCCAGCAAGGGAAGGAAAATACTGCAGCTGTGGCTCTCAGCTAAGAGAAAGACAAGAGCCCAATCCAAGTCACTCCAAAACCACTGCAGTGGGAGAGGATGTGCAAATAAATATCTGTACTCTGTTCTGTGTTCCCAGAAGCACAAAAATGGATTTGTGACTCAGTGTTCACTAATAGGTTTTAACCAGGAAAAACTCCAGTGCTCACAGGTATTACTTTAATGCCACTGAGGGAAAGTCCCTCAATTATGTATTGCTGGACATCTTGGACTTTTGTTACTGTAACAGAGGAAGAAATTAAAAGTGCATTGTCATGTGCTTGCTTTAAATGCTCTTTCTGAAATGACCTGGGAGAGATAAACCTTTATTAGACTTATTCATAATGTGCTGCATGTTTTGTTTTTTATATCCCAGGTGGGCCTGTGATAATGCTTTACTAACTTCTGCGAAGATAACCAATCTTTTCTTTAGTTTTCAGACACTGCACTGTGTGTGTGCTAGGTAGCTCACTATTTTCAAGATATTAAAACGACCATGATTGATTCTCACATGAACATCTTGAGTTCTCCACAGGTTAAGAATTGCATTGTTTAAATAAAAACACTCAGTACTGAGGTTTACTTACAACTTTGTATATTTTATTAACCAAAATACAATTTGAAGAGAAATAAATTACAAAGTTGAAATGCAATGGCTATGGTAATCTGTTCAATAAATTAACTAAGAAAATATTACATGTTTGTAAGAAATCAATGCCAAAAAATCAAGATACCTTACTTTAAATTTTAATGTAAAAAGATATACCTGATGCCATTCTGTATTTACCTTTGTGAGAGAATCAGTATTTTGTGTTTGTTACTAATATGAGCCATTAGATCAGGCCCCTGGTAAATTACAGTTCAGTTGGAAAGTTCTGAAACGTCAAGCAAATTTCAACCAGAAGTAATTCTATAACAAAATAACAGAATTTAAAGAAATGTCATTATTTTACTCAATTTAAAAATCATAATACCTCTATCACACACTAGGTCAGGTGTCTGCCTTAGTCAGATGTGAACAAAGCATGGAAAGCAACAAAGGTGTTTTTGTAACAGCAAATGCAGTGAACAAACCCAGTGATCACACACTCACTGCTGTTTACAGGGAAACAAACCTGTTATCCTGAATTTGGATTACAGTGAGTTGGTGTACAGACTGTGGAAAACTGCATCAGGCAGTGACTTATTTGTGAGGGCAACCTTTGTGTTTGAGTCTCCAAAAGGTTTGAAGAATCCCAACATAAAAAGAAAGGGCTCAGTTCTGCAAAGTGAGTATTTCTGCATCATCAAAAAGAAAAAAGTGCTTAGCCTTTTGCAGCATTGCACTGCAGTCAAGTAAAACAACTCCTACAAAATATTATTTTAATGTATTGTATTATTTTAATGAGATCTCAAATTGCTCATAGATAAATTAATTCCTGAATTCCAGTGCCACTGTAGCCTCTGAACAAATCTAGCAGGACAAAGTCATCTAAAAAATGTTATGTTTCTGTCTGAACATGTTTTATCCAGCAATATAAATAATGTGAATGTCATTAATGTTTTCCTTTCTTCTCTGCTTGTTTGCCTGTGCATGTGACAAGGCTTTGTGCCATGGTTTTTATTGCAGGTTTACAATCTTCCCCTCACAGAAAGCAGTGAAACTGTGGCAGGAACTGTGGGATGTGTGCTGTGTGCTGGCACTGAAAAATACTTGAAATGCAAATGTCATCTACCTTAGAAAAGGTCATGAGAATTGTCTTTTTCAGTCAGTTATCTTAACATGAGTAAAAACTCCACTCATAAACTCCACACTACTCAGCATCTCTCCAAATATTTCAGTCAGCTGCTCTATAAATGGATAAATGCTTAAATGTGACCCAGGCAAGACTGAAAAGACTTAGCATCTCCCTAGGGGAGAGTCATGACACAGGATAATAAAATGCTGGATACATCTAAAAAAAGTCTCTGCCCCGAGTTTACACAAAAAGAACCTCAGTAGTACTGAAGAGTAGAGTACTACTCAGTCAGTACTAGTCAGTAAAATACTTGAACATTTTTTACACTTACAAAGAATAAAACCGAAACATTTGGAAAGAAAATCCTTGAGAACAAAAGCGACTTCTCCAAAGAGCAGCACGGATTTCCAGTTGCCTGGGTATCTGAACTATTCCCAACCAAAGGCCACTTGGCATCGCACCAGAGTCCCCAAAACCACCCCGGATCAGCAACAGGGCTGCTCCCACCCCCGCCCAGCCCAGGGGCAGCGCTCCCGCTCTCTGGGAAGCCGATGTTGGCAGCGAGGCTGCTGGGATTCGTGTCTGTACCGGCACAGCAGCCTCCTCCTCGGCCCGGGAGAAGTCGGTGCTGCTGAGTTACCCTTTGCTGCCCTCTGCCCTCCCCGGAGCCGCTCGCTCAGTGAAAGGCGATTCTCTGCGCGTCCTGCGGGAGCCCCAGCAGCCGCAATCGCTCGGCCGGAGGGGTGGCAAAGTAGGCTTTCTGCTCCTCCGAGTAGCGCTCCTTCACTTCAATGATGTCCCTGTAGCGGCCGTCCTGCCAGTGGAAGTTGAACTGCTCCAGCAGCTCAATCCTCTTCTCCTCCGTGCTCACGCAGTCAGCGGGGGCAGGCTGTTCCAGGAACGGCACCTGGATGTCTGGGAAGAGGAGCAGAGCCCGGATGGCAAACCAGCCGCCGTACTTGGGATGGATACACACCCCGTAGATCTTCTGCAAGAAAATAGGGAAGTATTTCGGCTGCCTCACTTTGTCTCCAGTAAAGGTTAGAGTTCAAAGCATCAGATGCTTCTCATACTCCCAGCCCTCTGCTGCAGTGCTGCACAGAGCAGGAAGGAAAACTCTTTCCTGAACTTGTGGCTCAAAGCACTGCGTTTCAGTCCCATTTTCCTGGAATACAGGGAGAGGTTCCTTACTGAAAATTTAACACAGAAATTAACCACAGTGCGTTTTTTCCCCTATTTATAATGCTCCAAGCAACAGGTTTTCCTTCACGCTGCCACTGGAGGTTTAACAGATCAAGATGTTTCTCTCTGTGTACATCACCCTGAAGAATCTTGGAAGCTTCCAATTCCCATCTGAAACACTTTATGGACCTATGTGTACTCTGGACTTTGTAATTTCCTGCAAGATGAACTAATGACTAGAGAGAAAACAACAGTTGTACAATGCAGTGGTTGCAGTGGTTCTTCCCACACTGTGTTTTTGCCTCACCTTTTTCCCCCAAGGCTCAAGCTTCACATCCTTCCTTTGGTAGTAATATGCAGCTCCAGCAACGTGGGCAGCTGTCTGTGCCAGGAACTTGGGCTTTCGGCTCGGCAGAATCTCGTAGTCAAACATGACATCCACCCTCTGCTCAGGGAATTTCTGGGGAAATTCGAAAATATCAGCCCAGGCTCATGGAAAAAACTTTGCCACTCCACAAGTGCTGGATGGCAGCATATGAGGCACATGAGAAGCCTGCAGACTTCCACATGCAGCTAATGAATTCCTGCAGCAGGTTTGTGGCCTTGGGCATTCAGCCTGTGCCTGCACAGCTCCCTTCCAGCTGCAGGATGTAATCCAGAGACAGAATATGCAAGAAAAGCAGGACAACAGCCTGCTGATGCTCTCACCTTCATGAATAATGCTTCACCTTCCAGGGCAGGAGCCTGCAGGGCTTTGTCTGCTGCTCAACCCACCTGGTTATGTGCCACAACACTAAAAGGAAAGGGTATTTCAGCTTCTTACCTCCTTCACCCGTGACAAATGATGGGAAACACACTGATCCACAGGATCCCTGATAATTTTCAATCGTTCCTTCTTCACAAAAGGTTTAAGGGCTTTGTCAAACATCGAAGGTGTGCTGAGGACCACAAAGGCCAGTGTGTCCTCTGGGTAGGGAAGGTGAAAGGCTGGCTGGAGAACAGCATTGTACCACCCAATCTTTGGCACAGAAACACAAATTTCCATTAGAACAGGGACACCACTCCAGTGGACATGCAGGAATGTAAAAAAAGTGGAAATAATTCTAGCCCCCTTCATTTGCAACCCAGACAGGCAGCCTGCCCAGGGCCTTCCTTTCAAACCAAGCTGTTTTGCACACCAGGAGTCACAGTTTGGGGAAGCTGTGCTGGGAGCTGTGAGATAAGAATCACACATGGCATCCAGCTCCAGTCTGCTCTTTATCCAGCTCTGCTTAGAAACCCAAGAGGGAAGTATGAGCAATCAGTCTTGCCAATGCAAATCAGATGGTTTGGTTTAGATAAAGCTTTTACAGGGTTGTTGTTTTTATTTTTTTCCTTATCTTGGGCCAGAAAGAAACTCATGCTTCTGTTTTGCTCCTGTGACAAAGTTGCATGTTTTATTTCTTCAGCAGGAAACACTTGTGTGGAATGAACAATGTGGAGCTCCTGGAAGTGCTAATGCTAATGCGTTTACAGCTGAACAGTGGCAGAGGCTGCAGAGGCCCCTCCATGGGCAGAACAGGGGTCAGAGGCCATTTAGAGCAGACGAGGTGCTCAGCACTTCCATAGGTGCTTCCACAAGGGGATTAAAATTTAAGCTCGCCTGGAGGACTTTGCCGCCTGCTGGGCCAGCTGTGTCCTTACGCACCTCTCCCGCCCCCGCCGGTCAGGGGCCCGCACCACGGGCCTGAGCAGCCGGAGCCGCCCCGGTCACCTTGCCCTGCGCTGCCGGCCGGGCCCCCGCGCTGCGCATCGACCCGCGCCGGCCGCAGCGGCTCCTCGGGGGCGTTCCCGCTCCCCGCTCGGCCGAGAGGCGCCCCGAGCTCCCCGGGACGCCGAGCCCCGGTACCCCCGGTACCCCCCGGCCCCGGGAGCCGCCCCCGCCCCGCGCCCTCAGCTCCGCGGGCAGTGACGTCGTTCCAATGACTTCCAATGACGTCATTACCTTAAAGGCGTGCGCCTCGAGGCCGAGCGGGCCCAGCGCGCCGCCGAGCTGCTCCGCCACGCGCCGCTCCATGGAGGCGGCGCCGCGCGGGGCACCACGGGAGCGGTAGTTCCGGCCCAGTGGGACCCCCGCAGCTCATCTCCGCGTCTCCTAGGAGACGGCGCGCCGCGCACGGCACCTTGGGAATTGTAGTGCGCGACACCAGCCCCTCCGCGTCGGTCCCCCCGGCGAGGACTCGATTTCCCAACATGCTCAGCCAGCACAGCCCAGCCGGGGTCCCGTCGCTGTTCCCGGGCCTGTGGCATCCGTGTTACACTGGCAGGGATGGGCAGTGTTTTCCTTCCTCGCACGCTGTGCCTGGGGGTGGGTGCTGCTCACTAACGCAGCGAGGCGTCTGCGCTGGCAATCCTTCCTCCTTCCCCATCTGAAAATACACGTTCTTTGCTGCGTTCCTGTTCCTTACCAATGCATTTGCCACATGGAGACCAAGCCTCAGGTTTGGATCTCGTTACCCTAATCTGTCTAGCAGCTTAACATAATCCTTATAGTTCTTGTGCAACATTCTCTGGCCTGTAGTCCTGAGTTTTATGAAGTGTCAGGACACCGAATCTGCAAGTTCTTGAGGACAGAACTACCTCAGATACGCAAACTTACTGCTTTGTGAAATTGCCTTTTATCTTCTGGTACACCAAGAGTTGTTCCTTACTGTATCCAGGTAACCCTCTGTAGTGCGAGGGCAGAAGGATCCCATTGGATTTGTTTAGAATTACGGTTAGTTCTTTCCAGATCTCCCAGTATTTTCAGCTTGTGAAGTTGAACCAGACCCTTAACTATGTTCTTTCCTGGACTAAGTTTTATATATATATATATATATATAGTTATATTTATAGTTATAGTTA
>VZRZ01008689.1:530762-554568 GCA_013398175.1 Climacteris rufus
GGGTGCTGCTGGCTGGTGGCTGCTCAGAGCTCTGCAGGACAGCTCTTGCTGTGGCAGCCTGCTTCCACAGGCGCTGGGTTGGCAAACTCAGAGAGGCTGGGGACTGATCTCTCATCCTCCTGTTCTCTTTTGCCAGCTCATTTCCATGGCTAGTATGGCTCTGGCTTTACTGATGCAGAAGGTAGATTGCATGCTTGTAGATTTACAAGCTTTGTGAGGTGAGGTCTTCTGTTTACATCCTGAACTGGCAAAGCTTGAGGCAGGTGTGACTTAAGTGTCTGTCCTCTCCTGGAGTTGACTCCCCAGGGAAGGGGGCACAGCACTGAGCCTGCCAGAGCTCATTTGGACAGCATTCTCAGACATGTGGGTGATTTTTCGGGTTGTCCTGTGGAGACCCACGAATTTGACTCAACGATCCTTGTGGGTCCCTTCCAAAACAGGATATTCTATGATTCTGAATGGCAGCCTCTGTTACTGAGACATTTGTATCCTGAGGGCTGGCATCATCTGCTCATTCCACATGGGCGTGGAGAATGGGTACCTGCTGTTCCCCTCCCAGCTGTCCTTGGAGCTGTTCCCTGAGCCACCTCATCTGCCTTGTTTCATCAGGAGTGTCGCTGTCTCCCACCCAGGCCCTCTGTCAGGGCAGTCTCCTGGTTGCTGTTTGGACAGTACCTTGCTTGCATTTTGCTGCAATGACTGAAATAATCTGTGTGTTTAAGAAGAGATGCTCACTTGAAATGCCCGAGCTCTAATTCCTTCCCAGTTTCCCCATCCCTCACATTCCTTTCTCCACGAGCTGGGCTGGTGGGAACTGGCTTTGTTTGTGCCTCAAACCTCCACTAGCTTGGCCCTTGCTCTCCCCCCACCCCTACCCGAGGGCTCTGAGCTGCTCCCTGGGGAGAAATGAGTGACATCTCAGCTTCCTTCTTGAGGATCCTTGGATCTTTTTGGCTCTGTTTAATTGTATCCTCTGTCCAACCCCAGCTGCCCTCGGACAGCTGCCAGATGTCTGAACTGTCACAGGTCTGGCTGAGGATTCATGTCACTGTTGCCAGCATTCTCTCCCCACAACAGCTTTGTGCTACAGTAAAACAGCATCCAGAGAATATGTATCACATCCCTGGGGGAAGGCAGCAATGTCTCCGTGAGGTGTCTGTGTCCCAGGTATGGTTTTATGGGTTTTGTCTGTTATTAGGAAAAACACAACACTCTCATTCATCTCCCCCAGGCTAATGCTGATGTCACATGCGATACAGCGTGATTTGGTGTCATCATGAAGCATTTATACAAAAAGGATCATTAGTTCTCAGTGTTCTCCACAACAATAAATGACAAAGACACAATGTTGTACTGATTATAACAGAAGGGTTTTCCCTTCTGCTTTCCATCCACAGCTCTTGAAAGCTTTTGCTGACTCTGTTAAAGAACTATTGCTCTGCATTAGGTAGGAACCTAATGTGAGAGCGAGACTCACACAAATTGCTTGAACACTCATGGCAATTTGGTAACTGAAAGGGAGTTAAAGGACATCTTATTTCCTTCTCTGCTTTTCTGATCTTTCTAGCTCTTGACCATAAGCTAAATAAATGTCTATTTTATAAATGTCTATTTTTATTAGTGGGAAAGTACTGGTGAACACTGAGTCTGGAGGTCAATGTAGATTGTTATTAGGTTTTCTTTGATAAAAAATATTGTATCAGCTTGGTGAGATGTTTTCAATAATGGAAATTCGTTGCAGTTTTCCTGTAATTAAATATTGATTCCCTATTTCTTTCTATGAAAGCCTAATGCCTTCCCTTATTATGTCACTCTGCCACCTGTTGTTAAGCTCTGATTTCATGAGATGTTGTCTGTGCTGTCAACATCAGCTTAAAATGTTCCAAGCCCTCTGCTTTCTCCTGCCCTGGCCTCACAGCACATTGCCTCCTGAGTTTCTGCCACTGCAGTTGTTGGTGTGCTGTAAATCCGATCAGGGAGCCGAGCTGGTTCTAACAAGTGCTTCATTGTTTGGGCTTTTTTGGTTTTTTTGTTTTTTTTTTTTCCCCCCTGAAGTGGTGTGGTTCACAGTGCTGCTGCAGGAAAAAATTGTGCTGGCACAACGGAGAGAACAATGCAATCAGGGCTAGGTGGGGAGGCAGAGGTTCTGCTGCCAGACCGTTCATCTCTGGAAACACAACTGAATTGCTCAGCAGAGCTGCTTTCTGCTGCATGAGGCATGACTCTGCTGGAAACCCCATCAAAGTGGTGCCCACCCCATCCCCACCCCCAATAACTGTTCCAGTAGGCATTGCTAAGCATAAGGCACTGTCACTGTTATCCTTCAATCAGATGTACAGTTTCTCATCTGAAAGATCAAATGAAAAGTCTCTTTTGGAAGGAAGTGCCATCCACGGCACCTACAGGGAAAGACAGAGATCATAGGAATTATTTCCCACTTACTCCAGTGTCACTAACACTCTGGGATATGGTTTTCCAGCCTCTCTTTGCTTTAGAGATCTCATGGTCAGGTCAGGTGTCCCTTTCCAACTCAAACTGACCCCTGTATGGGAAGGGTTTGGCATTGTGACCGTGGCTTTGAGCAGAAATGAGGTGGCTGATCCTTCATGTTTTAAACCTGGATGATGTGGAGCTGGCTGGAGCTGTTGGTGCCACAGACAGGGGAAATCCAATGCCTGAATGTTTTTGCCGGTATGTTTGCTTGCCTGTCATGGAACCTGTTTTCTGCTGCCTTGTGCCACTGCTTGTACCCATGCAAGAATAAGAAAATGCAATATAGATTGGAATAACAGCAGTTTCTCCATGTGTAACAGATGTCACAAAAGGTAGACAGTGGAGGCTTAGACTCAGCAAGTTCATCCTTGAACTTTTGGCCTAATCTGCTGCTTTTTTTTCATTTCTTTTGAAGAGAAGCAAGAACTTGCTGAGAGAGGCAGAGTGGTTTCCTCCATCTTTGGCTGAGGTTTCTACCCTGGAGACTCCAGTTCCAATGAGCTTTCCAGTGGCACAGAGTGGAGGTGTCTGAAGGTAACCGTGGCTGCATCCTGCACCCTGAGGATCTGCAGGACCTGGCAGGGTTTTCCACAGTAATGTGGACAACAAAGCTCTACTGTTCAGGGCATTCCAGGGGTCATACTGATGAGAGGCTCTTGCTGTGCCCAGTTTTACTGGTAGGGCTGAGCATTAAGCACCTGAAGGCAGAGAGACAGTACATTTGGAGTAGTGGCCTGGCACTTGGGCCAGACTTAAGACTTAGTTCTGAGAGCAGTGTTGCTATGCCAGGACGTGGGTAACATGTGTGTGCCTGTCTGTTCTTTCATCCTCCCTCCCCACGTAGTGTCAGGGTAATGAAAAGCTGCATGTGAGGGCCAATTATGATACTTATCACTTCCTCTGACAGTGCCAAGATACCATTTTTTAATGTGGCTCCGTTTTTGTTTTGGTGCTGACACACAGCCAGTGAGAAGGTGAAAATTGCTCACTTCAAGACAGTTTGTCTCTCAGCCTCTTTATCCTTTTGGATTTATGCCTTGCTTTTAGGATATAAAACCTCCTTGTGTTTGCATTAACACTTAGCATTAAAAGAAATCAGGAACAAAGGGCTAATGTTCCTTTAAAAGAAAAAAATTCGTGGCCTACTTTAGTAAGATGCTTAAGATTCTTGTGAATGGAGGCTGTAAGGCATGTTAAACTGCCCTATGTGCTGTTTTCCCAATTTACTAATCCTGCTGATTCAGACTTTACTAGCAAACCTGGTACAATTAACTGCTTTGTAAATGCAGTTGTAACATGTCAGCTTGCTGGTAAGGCAATGCCTGAGGAGCCTGCAGGTCCCATCAAAGGGTTAAGCTTTTCTCTAACATTTATTCTGAGGCACGTGCCAGGTGGGGACTCCTATATAGAGCTTTACTGATCAAGTGCTCAAGCAAACCCCCTCATTTAATAATAAGGAGCTAGTTACCTGTTGCTGTACTATTACCTGCAGTATTAGTAGTAAATATTTATATCATAGTAGCATCAGAAACCCTGCAGGGGTTATTATGGCAGGGGCACCCAGCAGCTTGCTAGTGTAAGACAATTGGAACCATGACTCACTTACATGAGCACCTATTTTTGTTTGAGCATATATAGCTTGTGAGGATGCTTGTTGGTATTTCTGTTTCAGTAGGAGATAAACGAGGATGTTTTCTAATAGGGTTTGACATGGTTGCAGACCACACTGAACCAGCAGTGCTGGAGGGGATAGGCATAGGCTGCTGTTGTTCTCAGGTCTGGCATAGGGGGTAGGAAGGCTGGGGAAGGCTAATTCTTTGATCTTTTGGTGTAGATTGTACATGTATCTCCAGGCTGTGTTTTGAGCTGGAGGAGAGCAGTGCTGGAGAAGTGGCTAGAAATAGCTGGAGTGATGATCTCAGCAGTGACCTGCCTGGGCTAGAGCTGCATGACCTTAATGTTAACTAGAAGATGCACTCTTTACTGTCAGGAACAGCTAAAGGATGGAAAGGATATTAGCTTCTCTAGATAAGCAAACTCTTCTTCACTTGTTTGTTGCCCGGATTTTCTAGAACTGTGTGAGGTGTGGGGCTGACGAAGGGAGGCAACTCAGGGAAGGACAACAGCCATTTAGATAAATCATTCACAGACCTGCCCAGCCCCACACTCCACCACAGACCTGAGCTGTTGTTTGTCATCTCATGCCCCCTTGCTCAGACCTGCACCTTCTACCCTTTCAACACCACACTATGTTCTGATCTCCCACCACAGGTGACAGACACTGGTGCAGGGCCTGATTTGTGATGTGTCAATCAGTTTTGGCAGTTGCCAGCTGCCTTGCAGAGGGAGAGATGCTGTGGTGCTTGAGTGCAGTGGGGGTGTTCTTCCAAGGTCAGAGAATTCCTGGCTGCAGTCCTCTGCTTCAGCCCCATCCCCTGGGATGGGATGTACAGCCCTTTCTTCTGAGCTCTCACTTGGTGACCCAGAACAAATTGAGAGAATTTAGTGTGTTGTCCCTACTAATGCCTTCAAATGTTTATTTTTTTTCTCCCCAAATATACTCTATGCTTTGGGTTATGTTGGATAGTGTTTAAACTGCTGGCTAACTAAAGCTCTGGGATGTATAGCTGGGCTTGGATTTTTCCTTTTAGGGAGACTATGCACAGCAAGAACAGAACAAATATAGACTGACCATAGATTTACCCTGTCTGACAAGACCCAATATGGAGCATCTGACTTGACAAGTGCTGGTGAATTGCTTCCTCTTGTGTGGCACAAAACATGTGGAGAAATCTTGTTATTTGAACAGAAAATTCCATGACACCCAAAAAGGGGAGGTTGCTGGTTTGTTTTATGACAAGAGAGCGCCATAGTGGCAAGAAAAGGGCCCTGTGAAATTTCCTTATGTGGTTTGAATTTTTTTATTCCATTTCCCTCTGAGAGAACTTAATTTTAAAATTGCTGTCTGGTGAAGAAGGGAAGAAATGGATGAATGACACCAGATTAGACTCTCTAAGACAAAGGGAGACCTTTTCCCAGTGCTTCTTTAAGCCCTTTGTGAAAACAGGTTCCCTTCCTGTTAGACAGCCACAAATGGTATTGTCCACAGTTGCCTTCCACCTGCAAATACTGAGATCCTTTTAAAAAGTAGGCAAAATTTCTCATCTTTCCTCCAAACTTAACAGAAGGGAAATTGAAGCAATGATCAATGATTAGTGTCTTTATTTGCCTGTGTGATGAGAAGGCATAGCCAGGATTAGCACAAAGGAACACTTTTCTAATTTTGCGGTTGTACCCAGTAAAAACTTTCTGACTCAGAATAAAATGAGGGTCTAAATCTGGCTGAAAGTCATGTTCTAGAACCCATGCTTGTTCCAAGCAGAACCTGTAATTCAGCATCAAAAGCTTCAGGAGTCTGGACATAACAGATAATTTTAAAGAAAATACTGAACAGGGCTGATTGCTCACCCCTCTTCCTACAGCTCCCCAGAAAGACCAGTGTGAAAGGAAACACTCTAATGCTTGTGAGAGTCGTCCTGTGGCATCTGATGTGTACTTCTGAGAGAGAGAGAGGATTGAAATAGGGGAGGAGAGAAGTTGCCCTGCGGGAGATTGTCAACAGATGTTCCATTGTAGTTCAAAGAGAGCTAGCAAAAGGCTCCTGCTGCAGGAATATATTAATTCTGGGCAGTTCATCACAGGGAGACGTGGTTTATGACTGGGAGGATACCTCTGGTAACTTACTTAGCTCTTTATTTGAACTGTGGGTGGGGAGTCTGGTCTACCTGTAAACAGAGAGGGAGCTGAACAGGAGGAACAAACATGTGCTTATTTTCTTGCAGCTCTGACCACTGTCACGCTGATCAAGATCAAGCAGGTTCTGTGGTTCAGGGGGTTATTTGGCTGATGGGTCATTCAGTAGAAAAAATATTAGAGAGGAACTGAGGCTAACCATTGTTAAACTGCTGGGATATGTGAAGCAGACCTGTGTTGAGGATGTCTTTCAAGTATACTTATTACACAGGAAGTGGGAACGAGCACAAGGAAAGCTGTGCAGGCTGTCAAGCAGATGAATACATTGATCCCTCTGTCTTTAAAATGTACAAATCTATCAACCTATCTATGCTTCCTTTGTGTAATAGTTAATGATTTCTTATAAAAGCTTACTAATGTTGCAGAATTAACTCTGGTGGGGGGATCTGGTTCACAAGCTCTGTATCACCAGGCACAATCAGAGGGTCCTCTTCTGGATGCTTCTGAGTGCTTTATCTTCTGAGTGTTTTGAAGTTGTGCTTCAGGTGAAGGTTGATTTTTCACAGATCTGTGAGAAAATGTGTTCCTGGTAGCATTGAAGTGAGGAAGAGTCTTCATTCAAATATGTTTGGGTGGGGAAGTTTGAAGTCCATTGTTATGTTAGAAAGTTCTGGGGGATTAAAACAAACCAAACCACAAACAATTTTGGGAGCCTAGTACTGATGGGAGACTTTTATATTTGCAGTCATGGTCTTCCAGCTTTGCTTTTCACTTAGGTTTATATCAGTAGGACCACACATTTGCCTGTTTTATGGACAGTAAGTGCATGATTTGTGTTTGCTTTATGTGGGATGGAAGGGAATATCGGAAAGAAGATTCCTGTCTCACTTCTGCTATGCAGTGAAGCAGAGGTAGCAAGTATATGGGAACAGTGTGGGCAGAGGCTCAGGAGGTACCTTTAGAAAAACTCCCCCCCTTCCCCCATGACAAATCCACATTTATACTGCTTTGAAGTAATTATAGAAAATTATTATAAATAATGCAGAGGTGTGCAGTCTCCTGTTTCCTTCACAGGTGTCTGGGAAATGACAGTAGACATTTCTGTTCTCCTGTGGGTACAAGAACACTGGCTAGTAAAAGCTTCCAGGTTCTGCATAATTTCATAGCCTTCATTACTGAAAATTTACTGCTCTGCCTCCCTGGCTTGCTTCTGCACTCCTGCTCCCTGGATCAGGGGAATGCCTTTTACATTCTGCTTTAAGTGCTAGCAAGCACAGGGGACTATTATCCATGGGAAAGCCTTATGGGATGTTTGGTCTCACAAGACCCACACACTGCCTTGTCCACTGCAGTGCTCCTTGTGGCAGTTTCTCTGTCTCTGAACACTGTAGCCTTATTTACAGACTTGCAGAGTGACATGATGGTTAAATACACAGTGTCTAAGGCTAAAATACAGGCACTGAGCCATGAAGGACAACTGAGTGGGCAGAGAAATGGCACAGAGCACAGGTAGCCCTGCCCTTGGCACAGCAGCTCTAGGGCTGTCACTTTTCAGCTGCTCAAATCCTCTTCCCATCAATATATGAGTCTGGAGAGATGAGGAGGGGAGGGCAGAGGAGGCAGGCAGGTCTCAAACTCTGCTTTTCTTTTACTTGGGTTTCTTTACCTTCTATTTGGTTTTAAACCTAAGTGATTCAATTGTTTCTTGATCCCTTGCTAATTAGTAATATAATTGTGCCTTAGCCTAGGAGGCATTAAAACTAAACCCCATCAAAAGTGAGAGCTGTGTTCAAGGGGAAACACAGAAGTTGGCAACAGTTGGTTTCTGGTTCTGTCAGTTCTCTTTGCTGCACAGGAAAGATGAAGCCCACACAGTTGGCCCATGGTCCATCTCCAAACCTGGCCACCTCAGACGTTTGCATCATTTGGCTGGGAGGTCAGAACTCGGCTGGGCAAAGGCACAAAGCTTGGTGTGTCCCAGGGGTGGCTGCCTGCACAAGCCTGTCCTGCTGCTGCCTCTCCAGCTAACACAGACCTGCTCTGAGCTACCTCTGCAACAAGGCAGCTCAGCAGTTCTGCAGAGAATGAATCAGTTCTGAGTGGGGTTGGTGGTAAAAAGGCAGAACAGAGGAAACTCTAACATAAACCACCAGAATAATGCTGACTTTAGGCTTCAGAAGACTGGCCTAGTTGTGGCATGTTTGTTCTGTTACTTATTGTGTTGTGTATGGTTGTATGTTGGGACAAGACTCAAATCTCTGCAGGGTTTAGAGTTCACCCTCATGTCTTCAGATTACTCAGCAAGCACTCCAATAGGCTACAAAGTCTGTGTTTGCTCTTCCCTTGCGCTAGATCTTCCAAGGAGCTGCTTTTCTAGATTTGTTGCAGGAACACTTTAGAAAACAGCATAAACCCAATGATCAAGTAGTTTCACTCACCACATTTTGCTTTTGCAATAAAAAATCTTTAATACAAACAGTCTATGACATGAGCTGACTGATATTGCCAAAGTATTCTAAAAGCTAGGAAAAACTATTAGCTCAGGAGAGACTCTTACCAGGTCTGTAGCAGAAGCTGGGCTTTTGAGCATTTACCTACTTGTGGGTCTGAGCTCTGAAGGGAAGAGTCAAAACAGCTATAAAGCTAAACAAAAAGAAGTATGTGCCTGTCAATTTGCTTTGTCTGCTGTACTATAGAAAGGAGCATGACAGATGATGCTACTTAGGTTTGGATTAGGCTGGCTTTCAGGATATTTCTGTAAATAAGGTTTGGGGTTACAGTTGACAACATTTTCAATCAGAGGCAAAAGAAGGGAGTCTAAAGGTATAGATTAGAGTATTTGGTCTAGTGTTCTTCTCTAAGACAGATTTAGTCTGATTTAACTGTACAGAAATTAATCTCA
This sequence comes from Climacteris rufus, assembly GCA_013398175.1. Classification (NCBI taxonomy): domain Eukaryota; kingdom Metazoa; phylum Chordata; class Aves; order Passeriformes; family Climacteridae; genus Climacteris; species Climacteris rufus. Next base: position 539,911 of record VZRZ01008689.1, read on the forward strand.
GTCAACCCAGACCGGGAATGACCCTGACAAGAAGGAACACAAGCAGGGGGTGGTGTCCTTCTGAACCCTCAGAGCTATGGTTTGTAGCTGTCTGGCGTTTTCTAGAATCAGCTCTGTGAGTCTTTGTGTCCCACATTGCTGCTGTTTATCTGTCACAGGATTCATTGTGATCTATAAAAGCTTTTCAGTTAGATGTTTGCAATGAAAATATGAGGACCGAGACACCTTTGGCATTTGTAACTTTATTGCAGAAAAAAAAAATCCACTTTCAACAATATTTTACAAAGAAAGTTGCACTTTGGTGTTGGGCGAGTTTTCTTCCTCACCCCTTTCCCCTGGACAGCCGTGCATGGGAAACCAGAACAACCAGCCCCTGCCCTTTTGATTGTGTGCAGAGACACTTTCCAGATATGCCAGCCTGCACCAGTTCCAGCCAGGATGGAGTTCTATTTTCCACCACTAACTTGCCAACTTTGTGCCGAAAACCAGCAGCACCCTGCCCTCCGGCAGGGGAAACAAGTCTGTAGCTGGGGAGATGGCTCTGTGCAGACAATGCTTGATACAAAAGCTTTGGAGTTGTGACAATTGCTCTTTAGTTCTCATGCAATCATAGGAGAGAACCAACCCTTCTTCCCTGTTTTACTGGGCATCCTTACAACACACAGATGGAAGGCCAAAGCCAACAGCTGAACCCAAACTGCACTGCAGCCATTTGTCAGCCACTTTGGAAGCAGTAGCACAGGGAGGATGAACTGCTTCCTTAGCCAGTTCATCTATTTGACCCAGATCAGTTCTGCTCCATCTTTGGGCTTTCCAGATAATTTGAGCCCTGCTGATGGGGAAATTCCCCTTTCCCTGCTACAAAAACCAATAACAGCACTAGGGAAAAAAAAAGGTATTTTTGAAAGTGAGGTCTGGTATCTGTCCTTTGTGGGGTTCAGTGATGTTGCTACTGAAAGGGGAGGAGAAACTGAGGCTTGTAAGAGCAGTGTGGCAGATAATCTCCAGCCCTTGCTGTATCCTGAGGGAGCAACTGGCTTAGTCAAAAATCACTCTAGAGAAGGCATGTGTTTCCATTTACCTGCAGTCAAATGTGAATTAGAAAACAGGATCAGGTGTAATTACGTGAAGACTGTCATGTCACACACACTCTGGTCTTTCTGAGGCAAGGGCACCAAAAGATCCTGAGACTTACAGTCAGAGGCTCTGGTGTGTGGGTTTCCTTGAAGGGCCTCAAGAGCCTTGGATGCCGTCTACAGCAGTATTATTTTGAGGCAAAAGTGCAGAATCTAATCAGCCTAACACCAAGAAAGGGAAGGGGAGGAAGGCACCTACATCCAGGATCTGTCCTCATGACAAGACAACAATTGGCTTGAAAGACCAACATCAGAAAGCAAAGGAGCTTTGACCTTGCATAGAACAGGAGGGAGAGTAAAGTACCAGTTTTGTACAACTTCCAGCAACCACATGCTAGAAGCAAAATGGGAGGTACCTGAGGAAAGGCTTGTATTAGTCCAGAAAATTGACTAAAGCATGTACTGAGCCTGGGACAGGAGTTTACACATATGCTGAAAGCATCAAGTGTAGGAGATACAGGTTCCTAATTTTGGTGAGACCAAATTAGTGTGTCTAATTGGCAGTAGACTGAGTCCTATCAAGGTCTGTTAAGCTAAAATTATGTTCATTTTCCTCCCAGCAACTTCAAAGCAACATCAAGTAGCAAGGGCACTTCTCCAGTGGCCACAAAACTGTTTTTCCTGGTTAAAGAGAAAAGGTATGCATGTAGGAAGGAAGCAGAGCAGTCTTTTATCCTCCTGGTAGGTGTTTCAGGATGGGCAGTGCCAATCCCAGGACTAAAGCTGAAACAGGAACAAAAAAGTGCAAGAAAAAAACCCAAACAAACAACCTTAAAAATACAGAACAAGAGGGAGCCCAAGAGAACTGATTTCCACATCCCTGGCTCCCTCAGAAAACAGCAGTCTCCTTTGCTAGCACTGTGCTGATACCACCAGTGTTAAGAGCCCTAGTCTGGATCACTTGCCCACCTCCTTTGAAAGCAGCAGCCACCAAGATGAACAGAAGAGATCCATGCAGAACACCATGGCAAAGGTTGTCTTGGCTAACTGGTTACCACACTAAAAGGAGGAGGCACCTCTTCAGGGCATTGTTTTGAGGAGAGCCTGGAGGAAAGGGCCAGACTTGGGCTCTGATTCGCAGCATAGAAACTTCAACACTGAACTATTTAAAATGTCTAAAACCAAAAACCATCTGAAAAGGATCTTTCAGTTGTGTGCAAATCACAGCCCCTCATTCCTCAGCAGATCGTCTGGGACCAAGTCCTCAAGGCCTTTTCCTCTGGGCAGTGACAGCCTGGTTGCCTAGTAGCTGTAGAGGGAGAGAGGGGTGTCCTCCATCATGTCATCCTAGAAGCAGAGAAGAGGGTGCTTTAATGAGATGTCTGCACAATGGCAATACGGTCCCAGGCTGGCAGTGCTGTGCAGGCAGCACAGCCTTCTCAGCCACGCCATCACAGCGTGACCAGGGGCCCAGCCATCCACCTAAATGCTGTCACTGTGCACTTCCTGGATCTTTGGTCTGTCAGTCTCCCTCCTGCTGCAGCATTTGGAGAGAAGAGGTGTGTGCAGACACTGCTTGCCTGCTGCAGGGATGTGGGAAACCCTGGCTGTTGAAAACTCCACTCAGCTTGAAACAGCATCAGCTTGCTTGCTAGCTGCAGTACTCCTCTGTCCCAGAAAGTGCAGGGAGTTAGTTGCAGCTTCCCCAGGGCTAGTCCAGCCTCTGAAACCCTCATATATTTTTATATTCCCAAAGGGAGAAACGCAGACAGACAGACAGACAAACTCCTTGGAACAGAGCACAGAATCTGCTTTGTCATAGTCACAAAGCAAATACATCAGAAAACAGGAGCAGAGGTTAGGAAGGTGTCATTTCAGGACAAGTTTGGATGGAGCTCTCCTTCCTCTCTCTATTTAACCTCTCAGCATTCCCCTGCAGAGTGAGGGGAAGGCAGAGAGCTTCTTTAGTGCCAACCTTGAGACTTGCTGTCTTGATTCAAACCCTGGATGGAAGGAGAGGGACCTAAGAGGGAACAGGAGTGTGTGATCAGCATTGGTGCTGCTAGAAATACCCAAAGCATTGCTAATGTAGTAGAGGGGGAACTGCAAAGCAGTCAGTGGCAATCCAGACCACGTGAGGCTGGGCTGAGGGCGGGACTCACCATGGGCAGGTCCTGCAGGCGTCGGAACTCCATGCGGTTGTTGTGCTGCCGGTATCTCAGGAAGCCCACCAGGCCCAGGATGCCCACCATGACAATGAAGACAGAGATCACAGTGATCACCAAGGGATCAGCCCTCGTTGTACCAGGCAAATTTGGTAGCTCTGCAAGGATACCAAGGGAATGAGGCCAAAGGAGAGCCTTCAAGGGCTGGAGCAGCAAAGCCTTGTCTTTTCTGGTTCTGCTCAGTGCAACCAAGAGGCAATTTGATTTAGCCCCAGCCCTTTGCAGTGTTTTGTGAGAACAGGGACAAAACAACCACAGAATCAATTAGGTTCGAAAGGACCTCTGACATTATCAAGTCCAACCTCTGACTGAACACCAGGTCAACTAGACCATGGCACTGAGTGCCACATCCAGTCTTTCCTTAAACACCTTCAGGGACAGTGACCCCACCACCTCCCTGGGCAGCCCATTAAAAGCAGAGTATTTACCTGAATTGTCATCATCACCAACATCCAACACAGAAGCTTTCTCGTGCCTTGGCTCCAGCGACTGCAGCAGTGAAGATGTGCTGGTGGGGATGGCAGCTGTGCTGGTCATGAGGGGCCTCACCGTCACAGTACTGGAGGCAGCAGCAGAGGACATGCTCTGTGCAGTGGAGATGGGAGCAGAGGAAGTTCTGGGTTCCACAGTGCTCTCTTCTGTGTCACCCACAGGGCTTGTTCCTTGCCTGGTTTCAGACCTTGCTGCTGTGGGCCCCAGGGTCTGCCCATCAAAAGGCCCAGGCTGAGAGCTGTTAGTTGTTGCTGCAAAATAGGAATAAGCAGTTATTTCAAAGGATCAAGTGCAAGCACACTGTTCTGTGGGACAGGACAAGATGGAACAAGGCTGTAAGAAGACTGCTGGGACTATAGGAATAGCAGCTTATTGCTTATTTGGAAAACAAGCAGATCTTTAGTGCAGCCACAGCTGAGCTACACTATAACCCACAGTGCTTAGAACGTCCTCTTGGTTTTCATATGTGCCAATCTGCAATGTCAGCCAACCTCAGCTGGGCCCACAAAGCCTGTCCTTGGGGACAAAGGACAAGCAGTCTAACAGCTCTGCACACAGCAGATAACCCCAGAGCAAGACACTGGGAAAGGTCTATCATCTTTCCTTACAGGGAGCACAAAGGGGGTTGCCCAGGGACTGGGTAGCAGCATCCCCTGGGGCTATCAGTGTGTCACAGAACAGCAGGACCATGTGACACAAGCCAGGGAAAACGATGCAGTTGTGTATGAACATCATACAAATCAGTGATCAATCAGTATCTGCCTTGCTTTAGGGAGGTGTGACAGCCTGGCAGGCCCCAGGGTGGGCAAAATTGGGATCACAGACCCTATAGCAAGTCCCCACACTGCCCAAAGGGATATGAAGGTAGGGGAGAATTTCCCATGGTTTCCCAGGGATGAATGGGCTGATGCTTGTGCTTGCCCATCTCCATGCTTTGTGTTAAGGGAGGGTTACTTCCCCGTTCTTTAGTCAATAGGGAAGGGTCTCATTGAGCCCCCAGCCCTGGTGCCAGAAGGGCCCAACAGGGCAGCACTGCTGGGGCATGTTGTTTCAGATTAGATATAAAAAGGATGTCCCTGCACACAATCAATGTCCTCATCAGAAAGCAGCCAGCACAATTAATACTAAAATTACTGGGGTTTGCAAAGAGGATGCTGAACTAACACCTCTGCAAACAAGTCCCACTGAACTGGCTCTGCTTAGAGTCTCATTCCCTTCTCCCTCTTTACAGGAGAGAGTGCTCAGACAGTTCCAGGTTGTGCATCCTTGAGGCAGGACTCTGTGCACAGGCAGTAAAGGCAAAACCTCACCCGGCACAGTGTTCAGAGGGAGCGTGGGGGTTGCACTGCTGGCATCATCCATTTCTTCAGTTGTGCTGAAAGGCTCTTCATGGCTGGGCTGGTTTTCTTCCAGAGTGCTGGCAGTCAAGGTAGGGGAGGGGATTTCATTGCTGCTGTTGACTGACAAGCTCATGTTGTCGTGCTCAGGATGTGTAACTGTGATGTCCCCAGGACTGGCAGTGGTGGAAGCCTGCAGTGTCTCTGCCTTGGAGCCTGCCATGGGGGTGGTTGGCATGAAGGCATCCTCCACCTCTGTAACATGGGCCCCACTGGCATTGAGTGTTGCAGCAGTCAAGTTTTTCTCCAGGCTGGTCTGAGGAATGGCAGTAGTCACTGGATTGAAGTCAGAGGCTTCCATTGGCTGATGCAAGGTCAGCACTGTGCTAGGAAAAGGTGATGGTGTCACCAAGGCCTCTGCTGTCTTCTGACCCCCTCCTATGGAACAGAGAAGTTTGTCAGAGATCCCACACTGAGAGGACAAACAGAGAGAAAGGACAGAAACTGAACCTCTTTATCCCCTTAATTCCAATTCCAGCACAAGTTCACACTTGGGAAAAGGATTCAAACATCTCCTCTGTCCTCCTGGTCTTTCTGAGTCAGGGACCTGTTCTAGGGGACCTTCCTTTACCCTCCTCCCGCTCAAGCTCTCTGCTCTTGTTCTGTGAAATCAGCATCACCAAGCCCTCTACACTAGAGCAACTTTTAAACCTTGTTTTAAGGTTTGGGTTTGTTAAAAGTACCACCTGAGACGTGATTCCGTAAGAAATTTAGGTAAGTCTTCCTTGGTTCATTGAGAAAGAGTCAAAAGTGTGCTGAAAAAATACAAATGAGGAAAATGTGGATGTGGACCCTCTAGCTCCCTTGGCCCAATGAAGTGGAGAAAAGTGATATTGTAAAAGACTGTGGCTGGCAAAAGTAAAGCATATATTGTGAGTCATCTTAGTAGCAGTGTGGGATTCTGCTAGAGGGAAAGGTGAAATGGGTAGCAAGAGAGTACTACAGCTAACAGGGCTGGTCGTGTGCTTTGGGAGCTGCCTTCATGAGCTGCCTTCATGAGCTATTTATGAACACACCACCACCATGAAGTGCAACTGTTGTCATAGAAATAGGGAGCTACTCAGCCTCCCACTACAGCAAAAAGGGCCAACTTCCCTGATGGGAACCTGCAGCAAGCAAGGATTCCCCCAGATCCACAGCTGCTAGACAGTGTGACAGCATATGGGAGGAGGAAAACCACAAGGCTGCCCGTTCATAAACAGAGATCCTGTGAGGGTTTTTCAGTGTGTAAACAGGAAGAAAACAGAGAAATGTAGCCACATCAGGATGGACTCTCCAATTCAAAAACATCTCATAGTCAATATTTTGACAGTTTCTGATTAAGTTTCTACCCAAGCCACAGAGGTCTGATGAGCCAACTACAGAAAAAATAAAGGTACTGAAGCAAATCCATCATCATGCCCCTTCTCTCCACAGAGAAGCATCCAAAGTGCATGCTGTCACCAAGAAACAATCATCCACCACCAAAGCAGCCCACTCTTATACTGTTTTGGGGAAATCTCAGCAGTTTTTAAAAGCTCTTCAGAACAGACACAGTTATCAGAGCTCTTCTCCAACTACAGCACTTAAGAGGCTCTAAAAAAAGACACAATACATCCCTCTCTGGAGACCTTTGCAGAACCCTGACCAGCTGGAGAATTCAAAGCCTTGCAGCAGCCTGGAGGAGCTGTGCTTCCCCGGCCCGGGGCCCCAGTCCCAGGAGGGCTCCAGCAGGGATGCACAGCCCTGCTCAGGACATTCAGAGAACGAGATCTCATAGGGAGCCCCAGCCAAGGCAACTTAAAAATGAAGACGGAGGGCTCAAGTGATGCTCCCTTTGGCCTCGCCTGGATCCAGCTGTGCGTGGCCAGAATGTGCCTCCAAAAAAAGTGAATCACTCTCTGCTGTGGAGCTCAGGCATAGGATATGCCTACACCAGTAACACCTGGAAGGAAAAGAGCTGAGCACTGCATTTCCTGGGATCAGGCACCAAAATTCACAGCTCTTCATGTGACAATTTCCAGCCCTAAACCCAGCACTGCTATTCAGCACAGGGTAAGATCTCACCAGCTCCGGAGCCTGTGCTGGGCACTGCTGACGGATCCCTGCTGGACACTGGCGGATGCTTGCTCAGTAAACACCCAACTACCTGCTCCTACACAGCCAGAGACACACAGAGCCATGCTGTCACCGTGGGGTAAACAGGACAGGTGGTGGCCAAGTGCCCAGCCAGTGGCAAGGCCGGCTATGTGCTGTTTGAATAGCTGGCCTGTACCCGGGACAGCCTCTCACGGGGTGGCAAGTCACAACTGAGATCATGCAGAGGATACGTTTGTGGAGAGCTGTTTTGCACAAAGGCCTGAGCAACTCTGAAAGCACCATGCCCGTTTCTGACTAGAAAAGAAAAGTCAGAGGGAAGATAGATGAGCCTGGCCCCTACCAGGGCACCTCTCCACCGTGTCAGGAACTGGCACCCCTGCCACGAGGTGCTGTGGGACAGGAGGGTTTGTGGGGACAAGCAGCTTCCCGCTGTCTGCAAGAGGGAGAGTTCGTGGAATTAGTATTTCCCTAAGCTCTTCTCTCCAACTGGCCACTTGGCTTTTTCCAATAGAATTATCTGGTGTCCATCACTGCCAAGGAAGAGGTTCCCAGGCAGATGGGCCACTCTGGTGTAGCACAGCACTGTGGTTTGTAGGGAATTGCAGAAGAGATTTTAAATTGTCAGGTGCGGAACAAGGGACTCCTGAGAGGCCTTTGAGCATGGCAAGTGTTGATGGCACCCCAATTAGCAACTCATCCAGCCCAGCACATCACAGCACACCCAGCCCAGGAAACAAAGGAGGGCCTGAAAAGAAAAGGAGAGCCTAATCCAAACTAACACAAAGATTCAAGCCATTAAGAGATGATGGTGGAAAGATAGAGAAGGCAAGAGCTTAAGGTGGCCAAGGAAACAAAGGGCTGTGAGTAAATCCTGATCACCCGGGGACAGACAAACAAAAGACTCCCATCACCCGTCTGTCAGCTCCTAAGGGGTAAGGGCACATCCAAAGCCAGCACACAAGCAAAGCACCTGGGGAAATCCCCCAGAGGTACAACATGGTGCTTGTGAGCTGTAGGCGTTAAGAGTTCGAGCACAATTGAGTTTTACTTCAGTTTTGTCTTAAAACAAAAACACTCGTCCAAAGGACTTTGCATTCAGATTTGCTGCATCGTTGCTGCGATGCCACAGCTTGCTTTGCCGGTTTTATCACCCAAAAGGGCAACCTATCGCCAGGCAACCAAAACCTGGTGCAAACCCTGCGGTACAGAGTGAAGAGCAGGGCGCTGCTGCAGCTGCCTGTGCTGGGGGAGACCCAGCAAACCCTGCATCTGCTGTGATCTTCAGCGGTCCAGCTCCCGTGGTCTGCTCTGGAGCCTCGGTGCCCAACAGGTTGGAAAATGCCCAGCTCCAGCGCTGTTGTTGCTGCTCCAGTCAGTGGGTGATGATGGTTTTAGCTGTTTATCGGTTACCTATAGAGACGCAGGTCAGAGCTCGTTCCTCTGGCGTCTTCCTGGAGGAGCTCTGCTTCCTGCACCACAAGCCAGGAAAGCCGTGGCTGTACTGCCTAAGGCATCGCCCTCATCAGCTTCTGGAGACAAGAGGGAACCATGTCCTTCTTGTTTCAGATGGGAAGGAAAAGAGTTAGTGTCGATGCTTCACCTTCTCTGTTATTTTCCAAGGCCCGAGAGTTGCAGCACCCCAGGACAGCTGGTAAAGGTGCATTCACTCTTGGATCCATAATAAAGCAGCTATGGCTGTACCAAGACCTGCAAGCAAGAGCTCTGACCATACCAGCGTCTGTGCTTCTCCGACAGGGGTGGGCTTGCTTTGGTTACACTGTGGTGCCTGCTGAAGCAGAGCCGGTCCCCTGGCTACAGCCCCGCTCCTGCCCCGTGTCTGTGCAAACCTCCAGGTTCAGCCTGGCCGTGGTGAGAACCAGAGATCCCAGGCCACATTAGGGCAGGGCTGGTGGATTTGGAGCGGCAGCTCCCATCAGACTGTGCTGACTGCAGTGACCTTTGTCTGGGAAACAAGAGGGGCAAAGGAAGAGAGCGGCCCCAGGGGAGGAGGGATGCAGCCAACCAAGAAGCAGCCCCTGCCTTGGACAAGGGTGGGAAACAATCCCAGCTCCTTGAGGGAAGGGAGGGCTCAGCCCACAGCTTCGACCCCTCTCCAGCACTGCCTAACAACACTGAGGGACCTCCACGCATCAACCCGAGCTCCCACCAGCTCCAGAACAGACATGGTAAAACAATTCTGTTCGGAGAGGAGTGAAGGAAGCCAGCTCTGCAGGAGACGGGGCCGTTCCTGCCTTCAGCTCCCTGCACAAGTCTCAGGGCTGGGGCCAAGCCAGGGGCTGAGGAAGGTTTGCACAACAGCACAGAGTGTCACTGCTCTGCCAGGGTGATCATGCAGAGTGGGGATGTGTCCTCCATCCTCTGCCACAGCAGCCACCCCACCGGCTATCTGTTTCTCAGAAAAAAAAAATGACACAGAGCAGGGCCTCACTTGGACCATCAACAACCTCCTGCATCCCAGAAGCATCCTCTGCACCCTCCTTCCTGTCTGACAGAAACGGCAGCCTGAGCTCCCCAAAGGTCAACACAAACCCAGCTCCAATCATAGACTTGAACACTGTTTTAAAAATCCCTCTCAGGATGAGATGCAGGAGAGCCACATAAGGTGAGGAAGCCCATGGCAGGCTGGCTGCTGGGGCTGGAGGGAGAGCAGGGCAGCGGAGTGGAGGCTGCAGCCACCACTGGAAGAGGAGTACAGAGACCCAGGTGAGAGCTAAGCATAAAGATGAGAAAGCATTCACCCAGAATTGCAGAGAAAGTGCCCATGGGAGCAAGATTCCCTGGTATGGATGTATCCTCCTGTGCAGGCTGTCACTGTCTGAGGACAGCACCTCACTTTAATCAGCTTCCTACAGAATGCATGTCAAACCACTGCTCTGATTCATTGAAAAGGCACCCAAACGCTTCTACAGTGCTATTTTGGTGCACTAAATGAATTCAATTTCCATTTAAGTGTAATAGCTCCAGTTGCAAACAACCTAGTAAAATGGAAAAATACAACATTAACAGCATAAACTGTAACCTATATGTATTAAAGGAGTTATATTCTATTGCTTAGCAAACTACTCCATTAACTGTAGAAATTATCTTTTGTTGCTAGTTATTACATTTTATGATTACCAACCAACGGTAATTAAACAACCTCTTCAAGGAAAAAGAGCTTGAGTATAAATGCAAATAAAACCATATAGTGGGATTTAAAACCAAGGCTCTTCATTTAATTTAAAAGCAGAACTGGAATAGCTGCTGATTAGATATTAGCCAAGCCTGATCTCTTTTCCCAGAATAAAAAAAACAAACCAGGCGGCAGAAGAGATTTCTGGAGCCTTTCAGGAAGGTCCCAGATGCACCCAGGGATGCTGTAGAGCAAACACCCTCATTGTGACAAAGCGAGGCTCAGAGAGAGGATCCGGTACAAGGGGCAACTGCTTTGTAAACTCAGCTCCAGTTGGATACCTTGCAGGATCTTGATTTGATGGAGGCAGGATGTCAGAGGACTGCATTTGCTGCAGGCTCCAGCACTCTCCCTGCCAGGGCTGATGCCCAAACTGCCCCCATGCCCATCCCCATCCCCATCCCCATCCCCATCCCCATCCCCATCCTGGCTGAGAGAGGCTGAACAGGCTCCATCTGCTGTGAGGAGTCTGGATGTGAGGTGTAGGCACAGATCCGACCTTGCAGCCTGCTCAGGGCCCAGAGTGAAGCTCTTCATGGAGCAGGTTAATTCACTGCACCCCACATGGCCTCTGCGAGCTGCTGTGCAGGCAGCAAAACTGGGAGTGCTGAACTGGGGGTGCCGAGCACCCAGTCCAGCCCTGCAAAGCTGCCAGGCCAGGCACGCTGCAAAGCAAGGGCTGAGCTAAGGGACAGGAATAGAAACCAGGTCTCCTGACCAAGAAGGCAGGTGGCCACGAGCGGAGCACGAGACGGGGGCAGATAAGATATGGGGTGCTGAGCAAGGGTGGTGCTGGGGAGGGACAGCCCAGCACCCAACCTGCCCAGGCAGGCAGGAGATGCCTCCCCAGGGCATCTGTGGATACCAGGCCACAGGCTTGAAACCCTGGGGAACAAAAAGGGGAGGCAGTGCTACCACCTCGACTGATGGCACTGCACTGGGGACAGGGACAACCAGCCAACAGTGGCATGGCAGAGCAGGGCAGAGCAAGAGTTGTGGGAAGAGAAATGAGCAACCTTGGAAACAGCACCATAAATGTCAAATACAGGTACTTCAGTACAAGGAAAATCCATAAAACAGCACAGACATGCCCAGAGCACGCAGAGGTGCTGGAGCCTGAGCCGGGGAGTGGGGCAGCACCAGCGCTATTGATGCCTGCAGGACACAGCACCCCAGGGTGCCATGCTCTGCCTGGTCTGCCTCACCCAGCCAGGGCAGAGAGAGATACAAAAAACTTCTTTTCCACAGGTTTGCATGAAGCTCCATCACGGATCCCTTATTTAGAAGTGAGGGGACTTATCCCAAATTCCTGTGGCAGAGAAAAGGGAGAGCAGGCTGCCTTGCTTAGCTACCACTGTCACAGGAGCCAGTTATTTTCCACCGGCCACATGCAGCTATGGAGCACCTTGCTTGGCAGGAAGACGCCTGGGAGACTCCCGTGCTGTTTGGTTTTGTTCCTCAGTATGGGACTGAGCCGTGATGAAGACCCCTTTGCCCAGAAGCTGCTGGGCACATCCACAGCATGCATGGCCTGGGAAGCCTGCCCTGCTCTGGGGTCATGTAACCCCAGTGATACAGCAACAGCAGGGAGCTCTGGCATCAGACAGCCCTGGCCCTGCTTACCTCAGGAGTCGCAGCTGCAGTGGAGGAAGCATTCACGTCATTAGGAGCAAATCAATTAGGCAGTTGCCTTAATAGCAGCCCCATGTCAGCAGGGTGCCTGCTCTCCAGTGCAGTGTGGCAAGAACTGGAGGAAGTTTGGCTGTCAGGAAGCCTGCCCTGCCCTGAGCAGCCCCCAGGTCCAGCTGTGTGACTGCTGGTTCCATGGACTGTGAGGCTTGGAAGATGCATTCTGTCCTGACCCTGCCTGGGCAGCCCTCTGGGGCTCAGGATGTGACCCCAGACCTCAGCAGTGCTGAGCATTATAAAAGCTGCCCCACAAAGTGTTGTGGGGATCATCGCAGATCTGTGGAAACCCCTGCAGCAGGAACTGCATCTGCCCACACAGAGGGTCTTGGTGGAAGGGAAGGAGGGACAGGGGCCTCTGTGCTTTGGATCATCCCTGCTCCCCTTTGTCTGGAGGGATGGGGCCAAGGGAGCTGAAGGAGGTGAGCGCTTTGCCCCTGCCCAGAAGGTCAGGCCTTGAAAGAGTATCAGGGAGACGAGGTTCACCCTGTGCCTGGGGCTGAGGGAAGAGCACGTGTAGAAATGGCATCGAAGGCTGATGGCATGACATGGAGGGCTGGGCAGGGGGTGCAGGGTCACACAGCTGCAGGTACTGCCCTGAGGAGAGGACCAAGCTGTGGCTCAGTTTTGGGTGCAGGAGACCTAGAGCTGTCCTGTCAGGGTGGGGTTGAGTCCATGCACTCCTCCTTGCCCTGGACAAACAAGGGGAAAAAAAATCACGGCAAATCAGCAGTGGGACCCTGAAACAGGCACACTGCCCGCCTGTGTGCGACCCTGGTGCTGACAGATGGGGCTTTATGCACTCCTGCTGCTCCCAGCCCTGTCCTCTCTGCTTGCGAGGCAGCTCGGCACGGGAGGGAAAGGCAGCAAAATGCCCAGACCAAAATTACTTGGGGTTTTACTTGTAAGGCTAATGGTGCTGGAGGAAGTGGATTTCCGCAGGCAGTGAAGAAAGGCTGCATTGAGAGGCTGGGCTGGGCAGAGCACAGGAGACACAGCAGCCCGAGCTCCTCTGTGGCCCTGCAGCAAACCTGGCCAGGGAGTGGGAGCAGGCACTGAGGGACAGAGGGAGCAAAGGGGATCAGTGCAGAGAGCACCCCATGGAGCTCGGATAAGCCCAGTTTGGGATGGATTTGCCTAGGGACTGCTGACTTTGGGACCAGTGTCTGGGTGAACTGTTCCTTTCCCCCATCACTGTCCTGCTGAGATTTTCTGGTGCAACTCAGTGCAACCTTAATTTCTGGTACATTCCAGCAGTTTGAGTCTTGGACTTTGCAGCAAGAGGGTTCCTATGAGCCAGCTGGGGCAAGGGGCTCCCTGGAGTTTCCCAGTGTGCCCACAGTGTGAGACACAGGGCCAACACAGCCAGCGGCAACCCAGAGCTCCTCCTCCTCCTCTCAATGATGGAAATCCTGAGTCCTTCCTTTGCCAGTGGCTGGTCACCTCCCCACACTCCATTACAGCACAGCCACCCTCGTGTGGGGAGTGAAGTTTTGCCCACATAAAGGGCACTGGTTTGGGACTGTTCCCAGTGCTTAGCCTCAAACCCAACCAAACCGTATCCGTCACCCAAAACCTCTTCCTGAGCACTACTCTCGCTGCTGGGGCTCGGCCCCACAGGCATCTATTCTAGGGTTTTACCAGCCCTAATTAGTTATTAGGAACTGGGTTTCTATGTGTCACCCTTTGGTCTCTGTTGCTGCCCTCATGGTGCTGTGATGTGACTAGGGTCTGGCCAAGGATTTTTCTCCACCACAAAGAAGAGGAAGCACGTTTTGCTTCCTGAGCCCCGGGCAAGTCCCTAAATGCCACTGAGCCTTTGTCACTGCCAGGGTCATGGGGAAGGTGACATCCCCCCGAGTCGGGGCACACTCCAGCCCCGCGGCAGAGCTCGGCGGTGTCGGCGGACGGGGCTGTCAGCGCCACGCTGCAGACTGCGCCTGCCCACGTGGGGACTTGTTGATCGTGGAGCAGAGCCGAAATACAGCGCGGGAGAGTCTGCCTGGGGCCGGAGTCTGGCTCCTGCTCCGTTCCGAACAGCGGCATCGCCTTCTCTCCCCGCAGGCACAGAGCCCTCGTCCCGTCGCGCTGCGGGAGGCGGCAAAGTTCGGGCTTTGTCCGGCGTTCCCTCGGGGGGAAGCTCAGCAGCGGCTCGTAGGCACCCGAGAGCTGCAGGGCGGGAGGCGGGAGGCTCGCAGGGCTGGATGGCGGAGGGCGAGTGCCTCCGGGATGGCTGCTCCCCTCCCCGCGCATCCCCTCGGGATCCCGCGGGCGCCGGGCGGGAGGTGAGCCCGGGCGGCTCCGCCGGCGGGAACAGCGCTGCCGGCAGCTGCCTTGTATGGGCAAGGCCGGGACCGGCGGCCGCGCTGCTGCCCGGAGCGCGGGGCTCACCCGGGACCCCCCCGAGCATCCTCGGGCCGCCTCACCTGCGCATCCGCCGGGGCGACGGCGCCCGGGGCCGGGGGCATCTCGCCCGAGTTCGGGGGGCAGGCCCGGGGCGCCGTTCCCCG
>VZRZ01008690.1:0-33801 GCA_013398175.1 Climacteris rufus
GAAGAGGTGGACAACTTATTCTACGAGCAGCTGGAGAATGTTTCAGGATCACTAGCCCTTGTTCTTGTAGGTGACTAACCTACCAGACATCTGCTGGGAACTTAATACAGCAGATAAGAGGCAGTCCAGGAGTTTTTTAGAGTGTGTGGAGGACAACTTTTTGTCACAGTTGGTGAGTGAGCCCACCAGGGGAGGGACTATGTTAGACCTGTTACTTGCAAATAGAGATGGGCTGGTGGGAGATGTGGTGGTTGGAGGCTGCTTGGGGAATACTGACCATGAAATTATAAAGTTTACAATATTTGGTGATATGAGGAGGGACATTAATAAGACTTTTACTTTGGACTTTTGGAGGACAGACATTAACCTATTTAGGAGACTTATTCAGAGGGTTCCTTGGGAATCAGCCTTTAAAAACAAGCGCATCCAGGAAAGTTGGATGTGTCTCAAAACAGACATCTTGAGGGCACAGGAGCAGACTATCCCTGTGTGCTGAAAGATGAGTCAACGAGGCAAACGTCCAGCCTGGATAAGCAACGAGGTTTTGAAGGAACTTAGGAAAAAAAAGAGAATATATCATCTTTGGAAGGAGTGACAGGTTTTTCAGGAAGAATTTAAGGGGGCTGCTAGGGTATGTAGGAAAAAAATTAGGGAGGCCAAAGTCAAGTTTGAACTCAGTTTGGCAACTCTTGCAAAGGATAATAAAAAGTGTTTCTATAAATATATTAATGGCAAAAGGAAAGGTAAGGCCAGGCTTTGTTCTCAATTGGATGCGGGAGGGAACTTAGTGACTGTAGATGAGGAGAAGGCGGAAGCGCTGAATGCCTTCTTTGCCTCAGTCTGTAGTGGAATGACAGTTTGTCCTCAGGACAACAGTCCTTCTGGGTTAGTAGATGGAGTCAGGGAGCAGAGTGGTCCCCCTGTTATCCAGGAGGAGGTAGTCAGAGAACTGCTGTGCTGCTTGGATATCCATAAATCTATGGGACCAGATGGGATCCATCCTAGGGTGATGAGGGAGCTGGCGGATGGACTTGCGAAGCTGCTCTCCATCATTTACCAACAGTCTTGGCTCACTGGTGAGGTTCCAGATGACTGAAAGCTGGCCAATGTGACACCTATTCACAAAAAGGGTAGGAAGGAGGAGCCCAGGAATTATAGGCCACTTAGCCCGACCTCAGTACCTGGCAAGGTCATGGAACAGTTTATATCAACTATCATCATGCAACACTTCCAGGATGGCCAGGGTATTAGACCCAGCCAGCATGGATTTAGGAGGGGTAGGTTGTGCTTAACCAACCTGATCTCCTTTCATGACCAGGTGACCCGCCTGGTGGATGTGGGTAAGGCTGTGGATGATGTCTATTTGGACTTTGGCAAGGCCTTTGACACTGTTTCCCACAGCATACTCCTGGAAAAGCTGGCAGCCCACGTCTTGGACAGGAGCACTCTTTGCTGGGTTAAGAACAGGCTGGATAGCCGGGTCCAGAGAGTGATGGTGAACAGTACTGCATCCAGCTGGTGGCCAGTCACTAGTGGTGTTCCTCAGGGGTCTGTGCTGGGGCCAGTTCTGTTCAACATTTTTATTGACAACATGGATGAAGGTATTGAGTCTTTCGTTAGTAAATTTGCAGATGACACTAAGCTGGGAGCATGTGTCGATCTGCTGGAAGGTAGGAGAGCTCTCCAGAGAGATGTGCAGAGTCCAGTAAGATGAAGTTTAATAAGTTCAAGTGCTGAGTCCTGCATTTTGGTCACAATAACCCCCTGCAATGTTATAGGCTGGGAACGGTGTGGCTGGACAGTGCCCAGGCGGAAAGGGACCTGGGGGTGCTGGTTGACAGCAAACTGAACGTGAGCCAGCAGTGTGCCCTGGCAGCCAAGAAGGCCAGTGGCATCCTGGCCTGTATTAGGAATGGTGTGGCCAGCAGGACCAGGGAGGTCCTTCTTCCCCTGTACTCACCACTGGTGAGGCCACACCCTGAGTGCTGTGTCCAGTTCTGGGCCCCTCAGTTTAGGAAGGATGCTGAGACGCTCAAACGTGTTCAGAGAAGGGCAGCGAGACTGGTGAGGGGCTTGGAACACAAGCCCTATGAGGAACGACCGAGGGAGCTGGGGTTGTTTAGCCTGGAGAAAAGGAGACTCAGAAGTGACCTTATCACTCTCTACAGCTTCCTGAAGAGTGGTTGTAGTCAGGTAGGGGTTGGTCTCTTTCTCCAGGCAGCAACTGACAGAACAAGAGGACACAGTCTTCAGCTGCACCAGGGGAAATATAGGTTGGATGTTAGGAAAAAGTTTTTTTACGGAAAGAGTGGTTAAATATTGGAATTCTTAGCCAAGGGAGGTAGTGGAGTCACTGTGCCTGGATGTGTTTAAAAAAAGATTGGATGTGGTACTTGGTGCCATGGTTTAGTGGAGGTGTTAGGGCATGGGTTGGACTCCGTGATCTTGAAGGTCTCTTCCAACCTGATGATTCTGTGATTCTGTGAAATCAGTCTTCCATGACATGTGAGCAGACTGCATTTCTTTCAGTCTGAGAAACTTGTAATTTTTGGGTGCTGGGAAAAGAACTCTAAATGTCAAAAAAGAAAGTATTTTTCATTCAAAATTAGAGATTTTTTTTCTTTCTAACTTAATTTATAAAATTAGATATTTAAATTTTTAGTCAATATTTATACAGTTCTATTTAGATCATTTAGGGAAATAAAATCAGCACTTTTCAACTACGTAAGTGACAGAAAGTCCTTTTGCCTGTAATCAAACTGGATTCAGTAATGAATAATCAGTGTGCTTTGCAGGATCCTTACAGTCACTGTATCCTTGATTTGAGAAAATCATGTCTGGCACTGAAAGTCAGGGTGCCAGGAGGTCTTAAAGCTCCAGCTCCTGAAACCCCTTTGCTGGCCCTCTGTTCTGCGAAGATAAAGGGGGAGTCCTACTCCCCCAGACCCTCACAGCTTGCAGCCTCTGGAATTCTTTCTGGGAATGCCGCTGGATGGCAGCATTTTTCCGTGCAACTCTGCAGAGTGGCGGGGAGGAGAGAATCATTAAAGGGAAAAAAACAGTTAAAGAAAAAAAATAAAGTGAGCAGGGAAGGAAGAAGGAGCTATGTTGAAGGTTTCCACTTTGAAGACCAGCATGCATCTCTCCTTCAGCGTAACTTATGCAAATCTCCAGTATTTGCCTCTCTTCTTTTAATTCCCTGGCAGATAGGATGCATAAATTGAAATGAGGAATTCAAAAGCAGGATCTGACTTTTTTTCCTTCAGTGCTTTTCTATTTACGGGGATCTATTCTAAAGTGGGAAGCTGGCTCCTGTTTCTGAGAAGATGATCAATGTTTGAGAGTTTTCTCCATTCTCTTTCTTTACTATTAAAGCCAATACTTTTCTGGGCTGCTTTGACCTGTACTTCAGAAAGCAACTGGACTTGCTTGTCTTGTGGTTTGCCCAGGCACCTATATGCATGAACTTTAAACAAGCAACTTAGTTCATTTCCATCAGCTCTTGGGCTTATCTTGTGAATGATGTGCTACCTTCTCTCCCATTCTTGTCACTTATGGAAGACGGCCTTCTTCTTTCTCTCTCTGTCTTTTGGGAGCAAACACTTCAATATGTCCTGCTTCCAGCATCCCCTTGGATATATCACAAGCTGTTAGCAGAGATGACTCAAACCCCTGACTTAGGGGCCCCAGGAGGTGGGCAAGGGCAGTAGTTCCTGTGTGGTTTATTCCTGGTTTGACTCCCAGGGCTGACCCAGCTTCTGTCCAGCTGTGTTTAGCTTTTCTGTAAGCTCCCCATCAGGTTATGAGTTGAAAGGCAGCACACAAACTAGGACAGAGCTCAAGCTAGTAAGCTTAACGAAGGATCAGGAAAATAGGTTGTCATAAACTCTCTGGCATCATATTCCACTGAAAATCTATGGAGAGGAATACATGTAACCTTCTGCTCTGTGTGTGTGTTATACACACACATATGCATATAGGTATAATGCAAAAACAATGGATCACATATGCTGACCCAGACAATGGGAAGATAAGTAGCCTTGTGAGGAGTTAGCAAAGTTTTGTCCTTTAGAGGTTATATATATGTATATATATGTGTATTTTTTTATTTTTCTCTGTATCTTTTTGTAGTTGGGAAGATGACATTTAATCTAGTCCAGAGCGGGGAAAAAGGCACCAGTCAGATCAGCTCTGCTGGCCATGACATGAGGTGAAAACGGCTGTCCCTAATCAGGGGCAAGTATTTCAGATTCTGTGATCTTCTCCAGCTTAGACCCCAGCTAACTTGCTCATGGACGCTTGAGCAAAATTCACTTCCCTCTCTTTAGAGACCTAAAGCTCATGGTCTGTTTCAGTATTTCAGAAAAAGCTCTTACACTGTTTTAAGGCTTGTTGTTTTGCTTTTATTTCAGCTTCCCCCAGCCCTCACCATTGGCCCATGCTTGAAAAAATTTGATGCTAGACAGTGTGGTTTCATTTGGGAAAGGCTAGTGGTTTAGAGGAATGGCACTGTTTACTTCTTCAAGGGGAATTGGGAGGTCAGAGAGGGGAAATAAATTGTCCTTCCATGCAACAATTTTAATTTTATTTTTATTAATTTTTTTATGTTCATGTAAGTTAGCTTTGCATAACCAATCTCTGATAATGCAAGTGTACACAACTGTTATGTGTCTGCCAAATGCTCATTCCTTTGCCATCTGAAAGGCTTTGTTTCTTCATCATGGATACCTACCCTAATTTTAAAGAAAACTCTGCACATATTACTGGTTTTCAGGTCATGCTACTCTGTTTCTTGTGGAGGGAGCACTGCTAGCATTATTGCTGAGCATTTGAGACTGTAAACTTATATTCTTAAATTCATTTTGACCTCTGCCATGTATTTGGTCTCATTTCTTTTCTGCTCTCCTTGGCCTTCTCCCCAAAGATATGCATGTTGACCTGGCCAGATGTTATTCTGCTCTGCTCTTACCTGGGCAGCTCTTGAATCACAAATAGCAGACAGATCATGCTGCAAATACCTTCAACAGTGTGCCTCTAACTTGATCCTTAGGATGAAAGGAGGAATGGGTAACATAAAGGTATGGGTACCAGCTTTAAAAGGAAGGAGGCTGCAATGCATTATAGGCCTTTTAAAAGTAAAGGACAGCTCAAGACTTTTTAATTTTTAATAGAAGTATCACTTGAGAATAGGGAAGCCTTTGAATGATGTGTCTGCTGTGCTGCTCAACAACAATACAGAGAGCTGGGTGACACTGTTGGTGGTCCTCAGCTTCACAAACACTGCTGGCCAAACAAATGCCATGTGAGAGGCTGTGCCTGTGCCACAATACGCACTGGCTATTGCAGGGCCTGACTTGCTTTCTGAGAAACCAACCAGATGATTTTTGAGGGAAGCAAAGAGAATCTGGCAAATCTGGGGCACTAAAGCATCTTAATGGGTCCATGGCTGTTTTACCCTTAGAGCTGCTGGAGGCAAAATTCATGATGTTTTGGCGGGGCCATTTATAGAAGTGTGGTTTGTGGTGAAAATAAAACCCTAAATTAGTAAGAAAAGTAAATCTGTGGAGTTAAAAACATCTGCTTGTCTGTGCAATGCAAAACTAGCCTGTGAGGAGAAAAAAATACTGATACGTTCTTGTCTTAAAGGTTGTTGTTGATGGTTAGGGATCAAAATTATAAACCAGTATTCTGGACATTTTAAAAGAAAAAGAAATTGTGCTGTATGTAGATGAATAGAGCATTATTTCTATCAGCCACAAAACAGGTAAATTTGCTCACAGTTGGTTAAAGATGACCTCCTCTCCTCATCTTCCACCTGATGTGTAAAGGAGGTGTATGTAGTTGCCTCGCTTGCAGGGCCACTCAGGGAAAATTTAAGTGTAAAAGCAAGTGTCTT
This sequence comes from Climacteris rufus, assembly GCA_013398175.1. NCBI lineage: Eukaryota > Metazoa > Chordata > Aves > Passeriformes > Climacteridae > Climacteris > Climacteris rufus. The sequence goes on from VZRZ01008690.1 coordinate 5,897, forward strand.
CCAAAAAGGCTGTGGGCTTTAATTATAGCAGCACAGCTTCAGGTCTCTGAGAGAGCCATCCCTGGGAGGATGGTCTGTACATATAGTCAATACTGTCTAGACACCGTACATTAAGTATAAGTGTGATATGGTTAATATTTTTGAAACAAACTCCTCTGCTGTTAGTGATCTGCTTTCCATCCCAGGATTTAGACAGGGTTAGTTGCACATACTTGGTTCACCTCACTGCTTCTTCCTGAGCTGGATCATAATTGTCCAACTTGGTGTCATATTCATAGCCCGTGGCTAATGAATCCACTTTTGATTGACACTTTGGATCAGGGCAAAACTGTGTCTGTGGCCCTTGTCAGTGGGAGGCACTGAGCAGCCTCAGAGCTGACCAGTGTAATGCCTTGTCAAGTTTAGGTTTATGGCACTGGATACAGTAATTTGGACCCTGGTTTATCAGCCAGGCAATCATGTGATGATGTTCCCTGTTACGAGGCAGGACGGGGTATTTTCCTTCTTGTATCCAAATTAATTATCAGCCAACGTATGGATGGGATGGTATTTAGGCAGAAATTGGTAAAGCACTTGCATTTGCTTTATTTATGCCTGTTTTCTCTGTGTTTTCTTTTCCTCAGTTTTGTGTAAGATAGAAGCAGAAGAGATAAGTATTCTTAAATGGTAGAAAAATATAAATAGGAAAGAAACCTGATATCTCCACTTATACTTATTACTTGTCTCTCTGTTTTTTACATAAAAATACATAATTATCTACATCTGAGCATATATGCATTCCAAAGGTTTTCTGGGGTAGAAATCCTATTTACTGATCTTTAACATATTTCCACTCCTGCTTTAACAGACACGTATGCTAGCAAACATCCTGACATACAAATGTTGCAACTGGGAGTCACATCATTGTTAGCAGAATAGAGACAAGAAATATAAAGTTTGAACAGGAAGGCAGTGTCACAGAATTTACAACTTGCTTCCCCTCATCCCCACTGCTTTTATTTAAAATTACAAATGAAACAAAATACAAAATCCTAAACAAAACCAAGTGTAAAGAACCCTGATGATTTTTATGAGGCCTGACTTATGACTTTGACCTAGCAGAGCAAACAACACTGGAGCAGGGAGGAGCTTTTCTCATAGCATTCATGTCCCTGGAGCCCAGGTATCCTTGTTTGCCAAGGACTCTGCCACCTTCAGCCCAATTGCAGAGCCTGGTAGCTCCCAGAGCCCTTCACAGTGTGCAGCAGAGGTGATGCTAGAAAAGCAATGCCTTGTGTTCCTGCTCTTAGTGCTAGATGGTGCTCTTTGTATCTAACATGTTTTTGTAGCCTTTTAGAAAGCACAAACTCAGTCAAAAAAGTATAAGTACCGAAGTGACACCTGACCTCTGTGGTTTTATGCAAAGGCAGAGGTGTCTTGTGTAGCCCCTTTACAGTGCAGCTGTAGTCTGTGCCTGAGAGTAAATCAATAAAAGTACAGATGTAGTAGCAGAGCAGGCACAAATTCTGTCACCACCTTTCAGACTCTGTTCGCAGAAAATTCATGTAATGGTCAATTTTTCCAACACTATTGGCCTCCCTCCTTCACTCTCCTTCTGAAAAACTGAAGAGAGGGGTTTGGAGCTTGCTGGGAAAAGTTTGTTAGAGGGGAATGTGCCTGTGGCCAGTGCCTAGGAAGCAGGTACGAGTGAGGGCTGCCCCTCTTACTGCTCTCTGTGCAGAGATGCAGCAGGCAGCCACCGTGCAGCTCTTCAGGAGCTGTCCTAGAGGTACACACACAACACTGTGTGATGAAATATCTCTCACCCTCACTTGGGCTCCTGAGCCTGCAATAGCTGTCGGCGACTAGTGAGAGACAAATTACATGTTTTTCCAGTGCTGTCCTTTATAACAATTACGCCTTAACAGTGGGAGGAAAGGGGATAGTTAGAAGTAGGTTTAATCCCAAAGGGATGGTTCATTTCCTCTAACTACCACACTTGCCAGTAGCTATGTTCTCCTTCCCTCAACCTCCCTCCCTCCTCTCTTTCCCCTCACCCCTTTGCAGTCATGGCCTGCTCATGGCAAGGATTAATGGTTTATTGGAATTTGCACACCTTACAGTGGTGTGGCGCACATTGTTATGAATGTTATTGCAATGCACCGCAGTATATAATTTCATTAAACTGCACATGTCATGGTTATTTGCTGTTATTCCCAAGACATCTATATGCAGTTTTATCAGTCTCAAATGGTAATGAAATAAAAAATAAAATAAAATGGAATAATGCCTAAATACATGTAGAGAGGTCAAGGGAAACTATATGCTGACTATGACAACAAATTTATCATCTCATTCATGTGTGGGCAGGGGAAGGGAGCAATTTCTTTACTGTATTTTAATTAACTGTGTTTCACTGCGCAGTAGTAGTGATAATAACCATAACATTAGTGCAACTACTACACTATCAAATGCTTGTCACAGCCTAATATTCTCCAACAATATAGCTTCACAATAGAAACATGCACAACAAAAGAGCAGCTTGTTCTGTTAATATACTGGGGCTCTGTGTTTTTGGAAGGCCTGTGTATGTTTCTGTGAGACTGATTAAAATAGAAAGAAGTGTACATAGTAGAGAATAATATTTTTACTGGTGTGGGATTCATTTAACAAAAGTGTTCCTTCAGGAAAACAGAACCAAGATGCTAATGTTATACCTCATTTATTGCCAGCATATTCAGTGACATTTCATAATGTACATCTGTCAGCCAGAGATATAAATGAATGAGGTGAACCATGCAATTTACCCTCAGGAAGTTCCATTAGAGCCCCCAAAGTATAATATTTATGAGGTCAGAATCAATTAATCAGATAGCTGTATTTGCTTTTCAGCTCAGCATGCTCTTCTGCACCAAGCTGTTGCATTGAGAAAGTCTTTCCTATTTGGGAAGACGAGTCAGTTTGTATGTGCTGCATGTAGTCTGTTTTGTAAGTCAATTGCTTTCCTCACACAGCTTATACTCCATACAAATACAAACTATAAGGGAATAAAAAATAAGCCTGTATCTAAATACATATCAGAATAGAAGACTTGTGTGCATCCTACTCATTGCTGTAGCCCCATGCAAATCTGTTCCAAATGAGAAAAAACCTGGGACTAAATGGTGCACCTCAGCCAAAGACAATTCCAGTAAACAGAAAGCCTTGCAGGGAAAGAAAGTAAAACATAGTTAATTTTTAAAAGTTTAAAACTACTGGTTTAATCAGAGAAACTCAACTTTATGAAGAAAACTCATCACGTTTTGAGATGTGTTACCAAAATGCCTTTCCTTTGCAAGCATGTTCTGAATGCTCATTACTGTAATTCCCCTTTCTCAGTTTGTTTGACCACTGCTTTGCTCCTGTGAGAATGTGCCCTATTATTTTTGTTGTAAATTGCAGTCATTCCCTGGGTTATTTTAAGATGTTGTACGAACTTCTGCTGGTGCTCTGACACCAGTGGAGGAACAGGCTCTTGGCTGCCAGAGTTCCTGGGAGGTGCTGGTGCAGCCTGTTCACTGCCCCAGGTGGGGACTCCCAGTTCCTAAGTGGAATCTTTCTTGTGAATAGATTTTAAAAATCTGAACTGTAATTTTGATCATATCATGATTTTCTTTTCTTGTCTTTTCTTTTCTTTCCTTTTTTTTTTTTTTTTTTGGTAGACACCAGATGCAGAAGATAAATTTTGGTAGGAAAATCTGTGTCAATATGTTTGCATTGTCATAACTGATGCCAAGATGTGATCCAGCATTTCTTATTTTCTTTGAAAATGAATTTAAGATGGTTCAAAAATGGCCTGTTATCTAGTAAAACTACTTTTCTCTTCCCAGAACATTTCTCAAGGATGAAAATGAAAGTAGAAAGGGTATATCTGAAATCACTGGTGGAATTATTCCTAGCAAAGGATTAACTGGGAAAAAATCCTAGAACAATGCCTTGCCTTCACAGTTTATGACTAAAATCCACTACAACTAATGTATTTTGTATAGCTTCCCGTTTTGTTGTGAGGGGTTGAATATCTCATACTTCAGATTTGTCTTTTGCTCTTGAAGAGTCTGGATGGTAAGACAAAATTGGGATAGTGTTCAACCAAAGCTACTGTCAAAAAGTGCTGATACATCCCAAAACAAATACTTCCCAGGGTGGGAGATCTGAGCAAGAGAGGTAGGAGCGATGAGGTCCTTTTGTGCCACATGGCCCTATGTTTGTAAGTACTCATGTCAGAAATAAAGAGCAATGCTCAGCACATATCAGAAAGCCAGGAGACGACACAGTTTGGAAGAGGAGCTAAACTCCGTGGATCTAGGATTAGTGCACTCAATTCACCAGGTACTTATGGACAAGTGGAGAGTGGAAGGGAAGAAGCTCAACAGCTGAGTGTGACAGCCACAGAAGAGATTGGTGGTCTAATTTATCAAGAGTATAGAAAAGCAGGTTCAAATACTTGTTTTATAGAAGTCGGTGCCAGTGACTTCGCTGCTGCTGATTCCATTCCCAACCAAGCATCCCAGTCATCCCTTAGGGAGTTTCTCCTTTCTTTGTGGGCTCTTGTGCATCAGAATGAAACAAATGACAAAACCCTGAAGCCGAAATCTGCCTGCCTGTGTGGCAGCAAAAAGCTGAGCTGGGTGTTCAGGCATTCTCCAGCGTGGTAGATGTGACTCTCTCTTTATGAAACAGCCAGCTTATCAGCAAATGCAGTATTTTTACAAGCATGATGTGTGCAGAGTCTGATTTGTTTATATTTATTCTCAATACCTAGTTGTATCAAGACACTGTGAACATCTATGTGTTTCTCTCTGCTTGTTTTTATTTTCTCTGGGCTAGTGGGCATTATTGGTGGGATATCACTGACCAGCTGGAATTCATTATATTTTTCTGCTGTGTGATTTTGTTACTGAAGCCTTGTAAACAGAGGGCAAACACTTCTGAAACAGGAGTGAATACCCTTGTTTGCATATGAATGAGTATTTGTATGGGCCTTTATTCTCAACATTTATGCAAATGCAAACTCATACATGTGAAGGGCTGTGGAAAAGGGAACAAAAAAACTAGAATCAAAATGAGAGGCTGGATTCATGGAAATGTTTGTTTTCCATTATTTGTCCTGTTCCCTTCATCTCTGCTATTGCACAGGGTTTCAAAAATAGCCCACACCAAACGCGAGAGTGTTTTTGGCACAAGGCTTTCTGGGTTAACCAGATAGCAGAAGGAAAGAATAGCTCGTGTGAATGGAGGAAATGTCAGGTAACTGTTTCCAGTCAATACTCCAAGTTTTCCTAATCTCCCACCATTTTAGGGCAACTAGGGGCATCAAAATAATTGATGATTTTAGAAAAAGATGAGGGGGTAATATCTTCTTTGTCAGGACAGGCTATTGCAGGATACTCTATGTTAATTGCTAAGGCAGTTTAGATTTTGCCCTCTTTCCCTGAAAGTGGCATAGTATGTAATTTCTTGTCTGTGCAGGGGAACTCTCCTTCTGCAACCAGCCAGGACTGTCTCACCTTGCAGGATGCAGTCCCTGTCAGACACTATCCTGCACCATGCAGCTGGGAACTGCCTGGGTACTGCAGACTGGCTGAGGCTCAGGCTGCAGGGTGCTGCCAGGGTGCAATGTGCTAGATAAACAGTTTTAATAGATAGTTGTTCTTCCCAGGTAGAGCAAGAGCAACAGAATTATCAACTAGCAAAAGAGTAAGAGAAACTACAAATGAGTATGTCTGGTATTTGCTCAGTGCTTTGTGGCAAGACCCAAAGCAAGTGAGGTAAGATGTTGCCTCTTCAATTTAGTACAGATCCTTCATCTCTCACAGGATCACAGGTTGCAGGACCCTTTTAGGCTAATTTACATGTGCTCCCCTTGGGTTTGTGCACATTTATTATGGAAGCATTTAGCTTTTGTTATCTAGGCCTGCCTTTTAGCATTCCACTTTCAAAATCTTATCTGGTTTAAGTTTTCATGTTAACGTGTGCAGCAATTATTTACTGAGATACTGTGAGATTCCATCCAGTAAATGAAGATATGCTTCCTCTGTTTAGATCTGTTCCTCTTCACCCTATAAAAATTCCCAGTTTGCAGTTGATATGTCCTGTGGATGGAGATCAGATGTCCATTACTCATGTATGCCATGACCCCTTTTAACACATAGAATTACTTAGAATTAGCTGCTTGTGTTACAACAAAAGCTATGACACAGTCACCTTCCCAAATATCGTCCAGAATCCCTCTTGTATTCTGTGAGCAGCTCCTGGTGGTTCCTGCAGACCCTCTCGAGCTGTATCTTAAACTAATATTTGGCTTATGAATGACAAAGAGGAGAGGCAAAATTGAAACCTCTGTAGAGGGGGAGGAAGACAGGAAAATCTGATCATGACACACTCTTTAAACAAGACCCCAGAAAAGTTAAATGGTATTTTGGTTGACTAAAAAGGTTTATGAACTTTGTGTACAAGGAAATCTTGAGAAGACCTTGGAAGTTAGGTAAGAATAGTATTTCTGGTCATGTTTCATCCTGAATAAAGAGAACAGTGCTAGAAAGTTTGTGAAGGTAAGAAAAAGAAAAAGCAACAAAGTTATTGCAAAGGAACATTATTTTTGGCCATCTGGAATAGAGAATGATATCACAGAAAAGGAGTATTTGAAGATTGAAAATCAAATAGTATATGACAGCAAGCTGGAAAGAGGAGTCAGGGAGTTGAACAATCAAGCAAAAGCAGGAAATCTAGTTCATGCATGCAGAGAAGTAGGCTGAACCCACAAACAGAAAAGATAATACTCAAAATTTCATTTAAATTCACGTAACAAAAAGCCTCCTTTCTACATCTAAGACAGTGAACAGTGAGAACTAGAGAGCTGAATAGGGGAAGTACTTCAATGAATAAATAAACCAAGGTAAACTCTAAACCAAAAAAGTTTACCAATACTTTTGTGGGAAAGAGAATTAATCTGATTGTTCAAAAATCAAAGGTATTAATAGTGTAAGGGAGCATACCACCTCAGTCTTGAAGCTGATGACGATGGTCTGGGGGCTCTAAAAAAAAAATAAAAGAAAACAAAAAATACCATAGGAAAGAGCATGTGGTCTGTCCAACTTGATGAACACAAGAGAAAGTGCATGTAGATTTAGTGTTCTCCATATGGTTTGGTAGAGAAATTGAAAGGCAGAAGAATACCTTTCCATTTCAGTACTCTGGGAAAAGCATGTGAAGTTGCAGAGGTTGGAAATAAAAGAATTAATGAAAGAAAACAAATCTAAATGTGATTAACACTGCTCTAAGAACTGGAGGGAAGTAGCTGGAGAACAGTACTGCGCTGACATAGATATAGCGCTTCTGCATTGGAGGCAGTATGTACCTGCCACAGAGAACACTTAGGCTATATGTACAATCTGCAAAAGACTGTATCTGTAAATGTACCTCTCTTTAAGAAAAATCTGAAAGCAAAATACAAGGGAAACTCTATGGAGGTTGTGCAGGAAGTTTCTATCTCTCTCAAGTTAAACAAAACTTACTGAAATCTGTCAAAAGGCAACTGTAATGAGAGTAGCATATTTTATTGTTAACTGAAGTAAATGTGTCTCCCTTATGCTTATTTATTTGACTTGAGATGTAAATAAAGTTATGTGTTTTCTATACATTTAAGTGAGCTCAAATTAGCCTGTAGTTTGAATTTATTCCATGTTCTTTACTAATTTGCTAAAAGAATTGCCTTATACCAGTTTAATTCTCTGAGGCAATTCCATAGCTGAAAAAGCTTGTATTTGATTCAGTACTTACTTATTAAAAAAAAAAAAATATATGAAAATTTCGGTTGTCAGGGATCACAGCAGGGTTATGAACAATGAACTGACTTATTGCTACTCTTCCAGCTGAAGATAAAGTGAAAGGATCTTAGTAGCCTAATGAAGTTTTTTTTATAAAGACACAGCTTAAAGCCTGTCAAAAAGTGCCATTATTTGGTAGCTGACTCAGTGCATTTATTGTACTGTAAATATAGTTGTTCATTAAGCAATCAGCTGTGTTTTCTGAGTGCTATCGCCAACCACTTAACCTTGAAATTAAGCTGGCTTTAATATATATTCTTATATCAGTACTAAGAGCCTCCTCTTGTCTTTTTTGATGTTTGCAGCATCAGAAACTCTACTGAAATCTAACAACCCTCTGTATTTAATCTGATGCAACTAGGAGAATAGAATTGGGCTTGATATTTTGATGTGTTCATCATCTAAGTCCTGTACAACTTGTCCCATTGTGCAGTACATGAAAATTTGTCAGAATGTTGGTACTCCTCTCTCTCACACTATTTTAAAAAAGAAATTGATACCTCTGCAATGATGCCTTAATAAAAGGGACAGTTAATTCTTTTTGGCAAAAATGGGGAAACTTCAACTTTTTGCATGGTTGGGTTCTGTTGAAACCATAAGCTCTCTGTGTTTGTATAGCATTCTTGACTGAATACTGCAGCCAGTTAGCATCAATTCTTGTTGGCCACAAACTTTTTAAAAAATATAAACTGGAAAATTTTGCAGAATAAAGATCTTTTGAGAGTTGACATATGAACTATTAATTAATTCATTTTCATTCATTGGTTCATTTTTGATTGTTGGGTTCTTTACTTGGTATTACATTCTAAACCATTTCTTCAACAAACCTAACATGTCCTGTACCAGAAACTTATCTTTTAACTTGACTTGTAATATATATTTTCATATGCTACTATATGTATCTATTTCTTTCACAAATATAAACAATTCCCTTGGCTTTCTAATACAAGTGAAGTTTTTAAGTAGATGGAGCTTAGATGCTTGAGATCACTAAGACTCTAGATGTGGATTCGGCCAAGCTGAATCTTCAAAGGTTGATTTAAACTTTTCAGATTATGGCTTCATCTTGAAGCCAAGATGTAATGTTTGTAGTCCTATTCTCCAGCTCATGAATGGAGCCTGTTTCTCTCTCTGCCTTTACCTACCTTGTGCAATACAGTGACAACTCCTGATTTCTAACAATTGTATGCAGAACAAAATGGATTTTGAAAAATGTAAATCTGGTGGGATGATCACTGTGATGATTTGCTTTTTGTGCAGCCTCCAAGAACACCACCTGCCTGCCCCAGGCTCTGGAGCCTGGGATGCCACAGCATCATGTAGTTAAACTGAAAAGGGACAGGTGGATTTGTATGAGCTGCAGTGATACCAGCTACTGCCGGTCTTTCTGTGGTCTCTGTACCTTGAGAAAGCAACACATTGCCCAGTTCATGTTGAGGAGGAGAGTAAGACAAGCCAAGAGGGTAATGGGTGTAGGAAGGAATTCCTGCAGGCTTTTCAATCTGGGCTGTGTGCTGAAGCCCAGGAAGAAGAGTAAATTGCCAGATGGTACACTTGTCACCATCTTGTCCTCCTTACCATATGACAGGAAGTCTTTGTAGCTCCTTTCTTCCTTGATGACAGGCTCCTTTGATTTGATCCAGCCTGTTTTAAGGGAGTAGGATATCTGGGAGGTGGAGTGTGCATGCCTGTGAGCTGGATTTTAGAGAACCATATACAGCATCACAGGAGTATGTGGGTTCAGTGCCTTTACCCCTTGAACAGCAGCTTGGACAGTGGCTTGGTAATGCATTACTTTTGTCATCTAGATAAGATCTCTTGCAAATATCAATGTTGCAGTATTTGTTCAGTGTAGTTTCTGAAGCTTGCTTTGTGGAAATCTCCTTTTACCCTCTTGAGTTCTCTGTGATTTTAAGAGGAGAATTATCCCAAACGTCTCCCTGTCTGAGAGAGTTGTGGGGCCTGTTTTGGAGAGGCAAGGGCATAAATTTAGACTTTATTCTGGCTGCTGTTATGAAGCAGATTAAACCTTGCCTAATTCAGAGGACTCTATGTACAGCAAATAGGTGTATCTTTTATTTCATGCAGGGACTAGCTCTGCTGAGGCATACCGTGTGGGGATGTGCTGTTGCTGTAAACCAGCTTTTGGATTAATGGTCAGGAGGTGGTAGCACCTTACAGAAGCTTGCCAGGCTTTCGGTGAGGCTGAGGGGCTATTGCTCCCCATATCCCGTGGCAGTTGGGTCTCACTCATCCTCCAGGGCACATCTCAGGTTGAGTATGGAGTGCCACACCTCCTGCTTGCTGCCCTCTTCTTTCATGGCATTTAGGTTAAATTGGGCAGGTTTATCTGAAATTGTGCTGCTTTATCAGATATGGAGAAGGAAAGACCTAGAAGCATGCTGAATGGTGATTAAGAGTGATTACTGCAGAGGTTTGTGGAACCTTGGCATTTAAATTATGTTAATGTTGTGAGTGGTCTCCAGCCTTTCTAAGCCTTTCTAAACTTATGGAAGAAATGCCCATATATGCAGTGGCTAGAGAAGGGGTCCTCTTTCCTGGTTCAGTCTCCTACAGGAGACTGTAGGAGAGATACTTATGACAGACAAGCCAGAGTGGATGTGTTTCAGACACTCGTCTACACCATCCTCACTAACCAGTTCATAAAGCTCCCCAGTGATGGGGATTCCACATGTCAGACAGGAGCCTGTAGTCAGCTCCTGGATGATCTGCCCTCTTTACTATTTTACTTTACCATCTTTTGGCTTTCCTGCTAATTTTTGCATGTCAGTATTTCTTGCAGACATTGTTGATTTTTCTCATTCATTTGCAGCACTATTGTATATGTGTCTGATTTAGAAGAAGGCCCAGTGTATATGTTTTATACAGTGTGAACAGCTCAGTGCAATTTAGTGGTCAAGATCTTAGAACTCTTTTGTAAAAAGAGAGAAAAAAAGAGAAAGAAACAAAATAACCTCACAATTCTCTTTAATTTTCTTGAAATGTGCCCTTAAAAGGGTAATAATTATCTTCATGCATAGAGCTACCTTTAAAAAAACAGGAAAAAGAAAACACATTCTTTTTAATCCCTACTTTATCCTTGGAGTTGGATGATGAGTATTTCAAAGTGTGTTCTGTCAAAGCTTTTCTGACAAACAGTGATATTTGCTGTGAATCTTAAACTTCAAAAGATAGGAGTATTTAGTAAATGAATTCATTTCAAAGGATTAGACTTTCACTGCAGATGTTTTTTTCTGCCTTATTTCCCTTGAATCTTATAATTGCATCTTTCTCCTGTACCTGCAACACATTAATAATCTTCCTTTGCTTTCATCACACTCCACTAGCTTTGGTTTGTTTTTATCATCTGCTCTAATCATTTTGACTGTCTTTACTTAAATCAGAAACGGAAGCATCAGTGGCAAGGTAATATAGTAAGTGATAATAGTATGCAATGATGCCTTCAATCTCCTTTTTTCTCACCTCCCCCTCTCACTCTAATGACATTTACATGAGAGCAAAAGTAAACAAAGAGCACATGTATACAAATAAAGGGAAAGATCTTTATATTTTGCCAAGCTTTTGCATTACTGAAATGATAAATCCTAAACTGTTGCTTGGCTCTGTGTACATGCGCAGGGAGTGAGAGTGTAGGGATTGAGGGCTACAATATGATGCTCACAGCCTCTGTAGTCTGACCTCCCATATAGCTGAGATTATACTGGCATTCTTCCACCAGCCTGGAGAAGGTGGTAGCTGGAAGCATGTGTTACATTTTTCAGAGTTGTCTTTTCTATGTTCTTGTTCTGGGGAAGCCAGCTGTACTCACCATCAGCCCATTTGCAGTGCCCCTCAGGAGCAAACATGCTGCAGCAGCAGAGGTAAACACCAGCTAAGGTCAGCTGTGTTTTGGTGCCAGAGTAATTGGCAAGTCTGTCTGTCACAGGAAGAGCAGCAGTTCCCTTTACCAGCGAGCACCTCTGAGAGTCTACAAATCCTGCTGGGGCCCTGGGGCTCTGGCCCACTCCTGGGACCTCCTGGATGGGTCCTTGATTTCTCTTTTGGTTTTGCTGTAATTGTCTTCAGTTTAGCTTCTCTCTTCTGTTTGTCTTTTGTAAATACTCTGGTGATTTCAGTGAGTGGGTTTCTTTTCCCTGAGGAAGGGAATTTAGCTCCCATTTTCCAGCCACAGGGAGATACAGCAGCAATTTGATGGGAACATTGAATGAACTGTATTATCACAATAACCTGGGACTATGCTAGTTATAGGCAGGGTTGTTACAGCACTTGGCCTTATCGGTTGGGTGTGTGTCATGGTTTAGGAATGGTGTTCTCAGATTTAGTACTCCTGTTAAAAAAACCCTTGCTCCTGCTACAGGATGTTCTTTGAAGGTTTGCTTTGTCAAGTGTAATTACCTGTCCCAGGAAAGAAGGATTAAGGGGAGACTTCTTCATATAGACAATTCCAGCACTCTTACTTGTGAATAATCCCATTACTTATTGCTGCTGTTGTTATTGCTGTTCTTCCTAGAAGCATAGGACATTCAAAATATCTTTATAGAGAAGTATTTTGACATCTAGCTCCAAACCCACTGAAATCAGTGTAAAAGCTGCTAGTGATTTGGATGAGACTTTTGCATCTTAAATCCACACCTAGCTGAGAATGGACATGATTTATATATCCAGTGTCTTTCTCAGCTATCTAAAGTTATGGACACGTGGAACATTTTCAGTTTGGGGGCTTTGGAAGAGAATGGAGTTAATTTGTAAATAGTAGGATATTATAATCATGGCTTTACAATGCTCTGACAATGTTTCCTAAAAAAAATTGTGGCCAACCTAGAATTTACTTTTCTTCTATTGTTTTGTGGTGGACTCGTATTCTGTATCTGAATGGGTTGTGCTCTTTTGTTTGGCTGGGTACATGTGTTTAAACCAACACACAAGTTCAGTTTCATTTACGGACTGTTTTGGGTGGTTAATGTCAAATGTTAGCATAAACTATTAACAATATTTCTGAATGGATTTTAACAGTATTTCATTAAGGGAGAGATTTCTTATCTAAGATACAGGGTGTACATTGCTCTTATTGCATTGTCAAAGAGTGGATTAAAAGACTGTATGTGATATCTCAGATAATTTTTTGGCCACTCCTCCACAGTAGCATAATGACAAAAATATATCCCTTAAGAATTAACTTGAGGAGAGAGAAAGAGGAACAAGAGGATTGGTTTTTAAAGACAGGTGGAGTATAAAAGACATGTCTCCTGTGCTGCTGCATAGAAAAATTGTGTGGATTTTTCATTTTTAAATAACGAGTGTTACAGCCTGTCATGTGGCAGTTTTTATAAGGTCTCTGTGTTACTCAGTGGATTGACTTACACCATTTTTTAGATAATAAATGGACCTGGACTACAGAGAGAACTCATGGGAATATCAGTTTTCTTTTTAGTACAGTGCAGGAGGTCTGAAGCTGAGCAGGCAGTGGGATGTTGTTTTTAATACAATGATGTTCTCTCAAATATTTTGCAATGACAATCACAAAATTAAGAAAACACATTGTGGTCATTGCAGTTTTTTTCACATTGCATCTGACTGGGCTTGAAGACCTCAATTTTCAAGGCTGTGAACAGGAATGTTTCAGAAACACTATACTAATTTTAAATTCAATCAAGATTCAAAAGATGAATAAACACATTTGATCAGATCATCCTGTACTTCTGAGGGGTTCTGTTTTCCTCCATTCAGAAATCCATAGTCAGACAGTCAAAGGAACAGCCTGTACACACTATTTGAGTGCCTATTGTAAATGCAGGTTGCTGGTCTGCCTCTGGGGTGTTTGTTTATATGTCTCACCAGTGCATCAGTATGATGGATCTCTGCCTTTGAAGTGGGCTGCAGGTAGGAAAAGGAACAGGCAAGTGCAGGAATTGGACACCGACTACAGGCAGTGGTCTTTAGTGCTGTGACACTATGCTTTGAAAGTCTGGGCTGTATTGTGTGTAAATGAAGCCTTTTGTTTGATGAGATTTACAGACATGTTTGGGCAAATAAAACATCTAATTTGAGTGATCTAATTGCTGACTCTAAAATGCTGTTTGCACATTACAGTGCTTAATTACTTCAGTCTAGTAGTTGTCTAGCAATGTCTCAATCTGTTATATCTGCCAGAATTAAAGGGGGGAAAAAGGATTTTTTTTTTGGGTATCATTCACTGTGCCACAATTGTGCAAAGCCTTAAATGGAGAAGCAATGTTTGTCCATTTTAATACTTTTTGTGACAGTGCCACAATAGCATAAAATAAGGACAAAAAATGTGTGAAGCTTCTCTCTAAGGTTTTGTGGTTCTTGACAACAGTAATATGTAGTCTGAGAATGCATTACATAAAATAAATGCTAACAAAATACAAACTAGCATAGTCTCTTCATTTTTCCGACACAGCTCTTAAGATGAAAGGAAATTGTATGTGAGCATAAAGGGAAGAATAAATGCAATTAGCCACATTGTGCACTCTGCTCTACTTAATTCAAATTGTGAGAGCACAACTTGTATTGGGTTTATATATAGCCCCATATAACTCTCAACACTCAGCAATCCTACCACAGTTATGCACATTCTTTACAGGGGATGAAAAAGTAACAAAGCTGGCTATCTCTTCAGGACACCACACCCCCTGGTATACACATGCTTGTGTGTTTGTAATTTGTTGTACTCTTGGTAAAGATTCTCCAAGAAAAGTGCTGGAATGGGAATGGAGTATCTGTATAGAGCTGCGCATCACAATATTTTAAAATCAAAGACTACTTCACCTTGTGGGGAAAAATACAGATCATTGCTACAGTATGTTCCCTTTGCTGATTTCTTAGTTGGTTATGAACTTTGGATACTCATTTATTACTTTGATCCTTTCTGGTTGTTTGCACTTGTGGGAACATATATGTTCTGCAAAGGTTTCCTGAGGCATCATGCAATGCCCCAAAGTTTGGACTAGAAGAAAGAACACGGATTCTTTAGAGAACACTTTCATGGAGAGCAGTATCTCGCACAGGCCATGAAGCTATGAAACAGGATTTCCCAGAGTGCGTTTTTACAGTTTTCTTCCACTTAATGTGATCACCACCCTGACAGGCACATAGAGCCAAAGGAAAGTAGTTCTTTCTTTACACTGAGGTAGGCCTTGGTGTTATGCTCCTCTCTGTACATCTGGCTTCTGCTGCTCCTTGGGAACTTTGGATATGAGATTATAAATGTTAAGGGAACACAGTTATTTATATTTGTATGAGTGCCATGTGGCATCGATTTATTTTGAAAGAACTACATGTGTAAGGTGAGCATTTGACCTTTCTATAATTTCTCAAATCTCGACTCCTTTCTTACCCTCCTTCCCAAACCTCATCTGTTCACAGCTGAAATCCCAGGCTTCGCTACAAGTCACAGTCTGTGTTTGTTTCTGAGGGATCTTTCCTGTGTTGCAAGACAAGAACTAGCAGAGATGTAAGTACTGAAGTATATTCCCTGAAGCTTCTCTAAAATGTTTATGCCAGTGGCAAAGATCCTGTTTGACATTTCAGCACAATGGAGTTGAATGCAAGAGCTGCAGGTGACTGCTGCACATGCTGCTGACATTCACTTGCCTGCAGAGGTTGCAGGAAGACAGAAGTCCCATTGCACTTGGTTTCTGCTCCTAGCTTGCCAGACACTAGTCACTTGCCTTTGTTAGGCTCTGCTCTTAAGCTGAAACTACTTCTTGTTCAGATAATTTGGGCTGCACCTCTGGTAGAAGACACTTAGCCACTCCTTAGACAATGACTTGACTGCTGCTGGCCCTTTCTGCATGTATATAAATCTAAATTCTAACTCTCCCCTACATTAATCATCTCTTAACCTGTGTTTGGGGGTATTTTCAATTCAAGGTGGCTGGTCAGTCCATGGGAACACACTAATGCTTGAGTTGGCACTATTACCAGCTACTAATGTGACCACACCATTCCATATTTTATCCATGCTCTTTTCTTCTAAGATGTTTTTTGACAGTTGTGGATGGCCTTGGATCTAAAAGCAAAATATATGCTGCCCATGTTGTCTCTTCATCTCATCTCTAAATAAGTTTTGAAAGCTGTAGAAGTTTTTAATTGGCAGTGGAGCTGAAGAAATTAAAATCCGAAATCAGACCATGACTTTTCAGACATGGAAATACTGATTCCTTGGTTCTTATTCTATGAAAGACTTGGAGTCTCTCTGCAATATTAATTCTGATAAAGATGCAAATCCCACTGTTGATTTTGGGCTTCATTATTTCTTGTGTACTTACATATTAATAAGACTCTTTTATTATCACACTAATCAACTCTTGGTATTGCAGGAAAAGATTTTTCACTTTGCTGCTTTCCAATTCACTAAATAAGTGAAGGAATTCTCTGTCCTTTGCATTGTGGTCAACTATATTTATTTTTATTGCAGTATTTGGACTATTCTGATTGGCTAAACATATTTCAAGCCCCTACTGTTGTTCTTTAAATGAGAATTAGTTTTAAAGTCTCCTACTGTTCATTATATGCTTTTGCTTTGTATTGAGCATAATCTTAATAAATCTCCTCTTTGTCACTTTGTATTTTAATAATGAACTAAGATATTTTCCATTCTGACTAGGTTAATTTTGAGGTCTCATCCTTTATTAGCAGTTCTGCTATAACCCTGGTGGTATACAAAGAAGGCACATATTAGAAACTTTCTTAAAATATTTTTTAAGAGGTGACAGTAATGATGAATAGAACAGTTTGCACAAAATAGAAACTGCTTTGTCTTTATGACTTACTGCATGGTATCTTCTCCTCAATGATTTTTGAAACTTTAAAATTTGTTAGATTTTCCCTTTTATTTTACTCTATGCTCCTGTTATTCTAGGCCCAAAGAATCCAAGTTCTGCAGAGCAGTTGCTTTCACAAACTCAAGATTTGGAGATTTGAGGTAGGTTCTGAAATTTCTTAGCTATTCAGCCACATCCATCAAAAGAATAAAAGCAACACTAGTAGTAGTGGTAGTATTCATGACTAGTCATTCCATGTCTTAGATGAATCAAGTTTGAGAAAGTGTTTTCATGTGATTTATGATAAGGAAATGTTAAGCAAAAGAACAAATTTCATTGCAAACGTTGCAGAAGATTTCCAGAAAATTACATGTTTAGTTTTATGTAATTAGACACTGTAGAAATACATAATGTCTCTTCCATTTCCTATAAATAGGTTGTCTTTCTGATTAAATTATTAGTATTGAACAAACATAGGACAGAAAGAGGAACAAGCAGTGATAGATGAAAGACAATTCACAGGTATTTATTTAAGTCATTCATGAAGCAGTTTTAACCTGCTGATATATTCTTTAAAAATTTTGATAAATTTAGTGAGAGTGTGGGATAAAACAGAATAAATTCAATAACTGCATTAAAAAATAGAGAAAATTTGCTTGGATTTCCTTATAAGTTTGTTGTTTTGATTTTTTTTAGGACCTATGGGGTTTATGACATGTAGAAATGTTAGATCATAACTTTCAGTTTTATAGATTTATATACTTTTTTATTAATCTAATTTAATAGCATTACTTATTGCTTATCATAAAGGTGGAAAACTATACATAGATTAGGATAAATAAAGTAACTGTTCAAGCATTGATTCTGATGTTGTGTAACCAATATATTCAGCTGCAAAACTACCATTAAATAAAATACGAATTAAGTATGTTATTACATGGGTAAGGACAATATTCCATAAGAACTGGCACTCTGACTCAGGGCAGGGGTTAAGTTTATATCTAGGTTATATGATTTAGGGGGTTGTGGATTGAATCTTTTACTGTTGAAATCAGTTACCTTTCTCTTCTAGGCTTTCTTACAAATAGGTCCCAGGGTTTCATTGACTTACTAAACACAGATACTGGTCATGCACAATGTAGATTTCTCTGTGGAAAGATGAGCCTGGTACTAATAACTGGGAATTTTATGCAAAATTACAAATAAATATGTCCAAGGCTGAAACGTCTTGAAAAGATTTTCCTTTGGACAGCTTGAAATTACACTCACTGTATGCATTTTAAAAACAGGGAGTAAAAAGACAGCAACTCTCAATTCTCAGAGCTTGTCAGTGCTGCTCCCTAATTGAGGATTGTGGTGGTATAAGACTTTACTGTGACCTAAGAACTACATTGGAAATATATTGGTGGTGATGTTTCAGCAGCTGTCAGTCACCTGTTGTCCTGTTTAGATATTCCTCTTGTCCATCTTGAAGATTCATAGAGGTAGGCTGGCATTATTAGAGAGACCTAAAAAGAGGTGAAGAAATGAAAGAGAGAGAGCCATTGAAATATACACAGGTACTGAAATGCCTGTATTGAATTGTAGTTGATATTTGGAATGGAAAGAATCATTTGGGGTCTCAAGAGTAAATTAGATTCTGTAAAAAGACAATTACAATTTTGGGGAAGAACTATTTGTAATATGCAATTAAGAGGTTTTTTTTTTTTTTTACACTGATAAAATAATTAATTCTGAAGTTTTCAAACTAATAACAGGGAAAGTTGACAGTAATAAAAAATTAGAAAATTTGGTGAATGATGGCAGGCTAAAATGCCTAGTGTACAGGGAAAAAAAAGGCTGATCTAAGTAATACTGTGAGGTTTTTCCATTCTAATATTTCAAAGCCCTTTTTATTTTAACAATAAAGGGTATGTATGTTAAAAAAAATCTTGTTTTATTTTTTAAAATGAGGGGGGTTGTAAATGTGGAGGATAGTACAGAAGGAATGTGAGAGGGACCACAGAGGTCCAAAGCACCTGCAAACACTTATAGAAAGTATCTGGAAATAATGGTCCAAGAACCAATCAACCAACCAACCAACAAGTCTTCTTTGTGACCTGCTTCTGCTCAGAGTAACAGGGAAATAATTTTTAGAATAATGTTTGAACTATTACTTGATGTTTGTTAAATGCTTTCTAGAATTGTTCTATATTTTATAATCCTTTTTTTTCCAGAATGGATAAGCATTCACAATTTCTATATACTATGGGAAAATCTACTGTCTCTTTTGATTTGTGCCTTATAATGAGTACATATAAAAGAGGAATCTATTTTCCCCAACTTTGACTCTTAAACTAAAGGGTTATTCTATACCAGTAACAGCATTTAGAGCCTGTTCAGATGACATTGTCTTACTCTGTGTAAGTCTGCTTTTGTTGATAAATTAACAATATAGCTGCTGTGTATTTTCAATGTTTTAATTTTGTACTTATTTTAGAGATATGTCTAAAGGAAAACTCCATGCTTAGGCCTTTCCTGTGCAGCATTGCAATTTCTTGCATATTTCTCAGGGTTAAAAAACTGTGTACTTATTTACATTCTAAACTTACCTTAATTTTATTAAATGACTACTTGCTTTTTATCCAGATTTTCCTCTTTTTTTTTTGAGAGGAAAAACTTGACAGAAATTCCTTCCTTTTCATGACTTCTGTCACTGGGAGTCTTTCTCCTTCAAGACTGTGAGGCAGTCATTTTAGAGATTGCTTGAAGTTTCTAGTAAATTGAACAAAATAGGGTCTGATGTCCTGCTGTATGACCTAGTTCTAATTAATAGAACTGTGCAACGCTGTGCATCTGAAACACAGCATTGGAGGGATGGAATTGAATCCTGCTGCCACAGGTGGGAGCATCCATCATCTCTGCAACAAACAGGTGCAGGAGAGAGAAGTGTTTGCCATGCAGACTACTCTGGCAGTGGTTTGCTGGTCATTCAGCCTCTAAAGGTCCTGCTGTCCCCAAGCTGTCTGTGTGCTTCCTCTTGGAGCTGCTCCTGCCTTGGCTGCTACACTCGTGCTGCTGCCTGGTACCGATGCTCCTTTAATTGTCCTCTTGACTTTCACTTAGTGAAATGGGTAAGTGAAGTTGTTCTGGCTGTGAGAGCCAAGGTCTCCTGAATTTCCTGGTGAGCAACATTGGGTTTGACACAGCTGGTTTGTATCCATTGCTGGTTTAAGCTGCAGAGCTTAGGGAGGCATTCAGCCTTGCTATCTTTAGCCATTCGCAAGTTCTCTGACTCAGGTGCTTTTATATTAAGTGTGGAGAAACACAGGCACTTGTAGTCCCATGCAAAGATAAGAGGAATGAATCACCTTTCAAGGTGCCAGCCTGATGCACAGTCAGCACTGATGCCTAATATTAGATGTTTAGCTGCTGAATGAATTCGGTTTTGCAGAATGACTCTTGTGAAGAAGGCAGTGTCTGCAGAAGTATGCAACAAAGTCAGTGTGCAAGTTAGCTCTGGTTTTCTTCTATTCTCCATGTAACCTTGTATTCAAGTGGAATGACAACAACAGCAAGAAGTACAGTAAATATTGGCATATGTTTGCCATCAGGTGAATGCAGTGTGTGCCCCTTCATCTTTCATGGTTTGGCACATAAACAGAAAAAGCAGAGTAACAGGTCGGAAAGTTAACTATTAGCCAAGTATCAAAACTTGCTGCTGAGTGATGACTGGTGTTTCACTGGCCTGGCAGCCTTGTGGTGTGGGTGAGGCAGGTGTTTGAAGCCAGTCATCAGTATCTGATACAGCTTTTAAATAAACTCATCTATCACAAGTATTCGTGTTTGGGCAGCAGTTGCCCAGCTGTGCTTAGACTGTGGTGCTGAGCATGTCAAGTGTCACCTTGCACAGACAAGCTCAGGAAAAGAGTTCCCCAGGGCTGTTAATATCCTCGTCAATGCAGGTCAACAGACATCTTCTGACAAAGTGTGGGCAGAGAGTGGGGGGAGGAAAATGCACTGTATGAACTAATAAAAATTCAGGCTGTGCAAAATCCCTATGGGCTCCAAGGCAGAACCACTGTTTGAGAAGGATTGCAGGTAGTCCTGTGGTGATAGAGGATGAGAGGGATTCACATCTGACCAGGTATAAAGGGTTTAGCAGATCAAATGCTTTGCTTCTGTCAAACAAAACCAAACCAAAACAAAAAAGGCTTTTAATTAATAAACTACTTAATGAAGAAGCAGAGAGAACAGAAATATTAGCATTGAACCTCTGCCCCCTTGCGAGGGGTTTTGAGCCTGTGTGTGTTCTTGCTTTATCTCTCCAGAACAGACACGTTTTTTTTTTTCACAGAAAAACTATGGAGATGAGCACTGACTACATTAAAATGTCATCTCACAAAGCAGGGGCTTTAAAATGGGATTTTAACAGAGTATTGGCCAGGCAGGCCATGAATAGTAAGCAGAGATATAATGCAAAAGGAGACCATCTTACTTACATGCAATGGGTTTCATTAGCCAACCTCTAAACACACAAGATATGCATAGACTGAAGTTAGCATGTAGTATTCACAAGCTTGTTTCTCCTAGTGGGTAATTTTGAGTTTTCTGCAACAGATTCATATTTAATGTGAAGTTTTCAGAGTCACTGTAGCTTTAGATGATGAAACATTATTGAAGGGCAAATAGATATTCTTTTAACTTAAAGGGAAGTACATCTTATTGACATTAAAATACAAAAATCAAATTAACATGGTGGTAATAAAAGTGGAATAAAGGTAAATAAACCCTGGTCTTCAGTTAAATTTTTATTTAAATAGACTGTATCTCAATTAATCTCTTGCATGATACTTCTGATCAGGTTTTGTTGGGTATTTTTTTTCCTTTTAAATGCTTATTAGGATTTAATTATTCATTAAATATAGCCTGATGGAGGTCTTAAATTCTGTTTGCTTTATTTTCTATCCCTGGGAAGATGGTGATACATCTGGATCTTGCTAGGGTGCTCTGAACATGTGGAATGTATACTAAATCACAGAAGCCACGCAGATCACAGCATGAAGGTACATGGCAAGGAACTTCTGGATGGTGATGTTCTGTACAGAAACTTCTGCAGCTGCTGCAAAAGCAAATTTCACCTGCACAATTTTCATTCTGTTGCCTGTGGAGGTACTTGTTTCTTTCTGTGCTATTCCATAGACCCTGTGCCCTGGGTTTATTTGAAGCTTTTGTACTATAATGTGCATATTGCTAGGGATGTGGAACATGTGAGATTCAGGGGAAGGAATAGAAGTGTTACACTACGTTACCAAGTGCACTGTGCTGTACAGAGGTAAATGTACTTAGCTTTCATCAGAAACACACTGCTTGTGACAAAATTTTAAAGTGAAAATCTGAAATTGCACTTCGGACTCATCTGTCAGTAACTCTCTTGCACAGCAATTTGTCTACTTTTCTTCTAGGTAGGCTTTTTCTTTAGGATTTGTGGATTTATTATTTTTTTTTTAATGCTGGAATATATGAACTATTATCTCCTTTTCACATGAGTATTTGCAAGAAATATATAGGTCTATATCTCTAAAATACACCCAATTTGGGACCATATAGGTCATATCATAACCAGTAAACGTGTCCCTGGAATCTAAATCCAAATTTGGCTTCAGATTGCAAAACATCCCCAGAATAAACTCCCTGGAGTTTAAAACTTATGCTAATACATTCATACCAATTTGAATGGGAAGCCCTATTTCTGTCCATGGACTGAGCTGAGCCTTAAACCAACAACATGGCTAGGGGATTGTTATTAGTTGAAGAAAAAGTGTTAGCTACAGTTACACAGAAGACTTGAGAACTGTGAAATCCAGAGGAAAAAGTTCAGTAGAAGCACCATTTTGGAACAAAAGGGGGACAGGAAGAAAAAAATCCGCTAGCAATTTTCATGTATTCTGTGTGTAATGCCACGTATTCTGTTGGCCTCTAAAGGCTTTCTCGTAACTCCTCCTGTTCCATGGCTTTCTCTTACCCATATGGGTGAGATGCTCTGATGTTGCCTAACTGCAGCTATCACTTTTGATTTATTGATTTCACCAGATGTCAGGCAGCTGAGATTCTGGTTCACTTTACCTGTCTAAAGGTCTCTGTGGGTGACTGTTCTCCATGGACTTCAGAGAAGGTCAGACCTGTACCTGCTGGAGATGCTGGAAAACAGAAGTCCCAATTCTTATTTTCTGCTGGTGCAAACAAGGTCTAACTCCATCAAATCAGATGAATTAGCTGTTCTCTGGAACTGCAAATGAAATGAGACTCAAAAGCAGTTATTTAGTAACAACATATATAATGGATAATTCAAAGTATGACAGAGGTCAATAAAGCGTGAATTTTAATTGCACAGTCCCAATGAAATAATAACCTTTTATGATAAATGCTCAAAGAAAGCACAGGGAGATAAGTTGCTTGCATGTCTGCTGAGATACTAAGATCTGTTATTGAGTGTAAACACTGTAGATACAGTGCAGTTTGCATAACTGAAACACCAGAGGGGACAAATTTTGTTTTAAGGAATGGGCAGTGATACAAATTGTTCAACCCTCAATGTTTAAAAGCTCCTGAAATTGTCTTAAAAATTAGACTTGACAAATAATCCCTGTTTTCTTACATTTCCTTTCTGAGCCATTAGATGTGGGTCACATTTTATTTTCCCAGTTATTTAATCCCTGGCCTCTAGTCTCTGCAGCTTGAAAAATACCTGTTATTGTCTGCCTGACAATGAAACTCTGAGAGCTAACAATAACATAAAAGTGATACTGAGTCTTAAAAAGATACAATCGAATTTTGTAGTTTGTCAAACAAAGCTGTTGTTCAAAGCAATGGGTCTGCAACAGAGCCAATGGTAAAGAAGGGAAAAAGTATATTGGGATAGCTGGAAGCTGAAACTGATGCTTAGAAACAGAGGTATAAGGGGAAATTTTAGTTAACTTTCAGCGGCAGCCTGCCTGCAGTCTATCTAATCCAGTGGCTGTTAATTCATTAGGATAACCTCTGAGAGGATTAGTCTGTATGAGCCTGTACAATGGCCAGGAATGACACTTGATGCCATGGAGCTGCCTGCCAACAAAGGCAGAGTGACTGCAGCTGGGATGGGTTTCCAGGGCATCCTGAATGCTGGGGCTGCTGTCTTGGCATGGAGCAGATCAGGCTTCCTTTGTCTCCACAAGGGCTTCAGGCTGCCAGCATCACTCCAGGATGAAAAGCCTGGTACTGGGCCCTCCACAAAATGTGGTAACAGAGTAAAAGGTTGGGAGGCACCTGCTCACTCCTTTCACACCCCAGCCTCACTGAGAACGGGTATGTCCTTTCGTCCCTCTGTTCCCTCCCACATCTGCCTGTTTTTTTTTCTTCCTTTTAAATTTGATTTAATTGTTCCAACGTTTGTTCCAGCTTTTGGGAACTTGTGAGAAATGGGAATGAAAAGATGGCTTTCCAAGTGCAGCTAACACTGTTACAGAACACGGGATGAGTAATTAATCAGGAGCCACTGGGTGAGCGCTGGGCAGGCGGATGAGGAGCCTCTGTGCATGCACAAACCATGTCCCACCTGAACTATGTGGAAAAGGCAAGGATGTGCATTTGCAACAACAGTCTCTTTGCAAATCCTGGGCTAGATATTCTGCTCCCTGGGCATGTAGGTAGATTTCTCTTGACATGATTAAAATTTGATCCAACTTCTTGAAACCTAATCCTTTTGACCATTTGAAGCAGTTATATTTCACTCTCCCTGAGTCTATTTCACACTCTTTTAGCTAGATGTAAGCTCACTGCCTTTCTGAACAACATTGCTGCTGCTTTGATGTGTCAGAGAGATTGTTAAATCTTGTGAAGTGGCTGACCCAAAGTCACTGAGATCCTGAGGCTAGCACCCAGTTTGTGGGTTCCCCTTCTCCTGTTCCCATTGTTCCCATTCCCTGCAAAGGGCCCTGCAGTCCTGAGGCTCCTTGTATAGCTTCTGTTATCAGCACCACTACATCCTTGTCTTCAGCGTAGCCAAGTTAGTGAGCCAGCTCTTTCTCCATGTCCTCTAGACTGCTGTTGGCTTGTTAGTGCCTCACCAAGGGTACAGAGACAGCAGTTGTCTACTGATATTGATGGGAATAAATTTTCGTAACAGAGATGGAGGAAGATAAAAGATGTAATGGCATTTCTTTGTCAGTGTCAGCTGAAAAAGTGTAAGAAGGTTTTGAAGGGCACTCAAAGCCATGGATTGTGGTTATCAATTGAGACTAGGTAATAAAATGGGGAATAGAGGGAACTGATACACTGGTGTGTGTGGGCATCATGGCAGGTCAGCTGTGGGAATGAGAAGTAAGTGCTGAGGGGGAAAAGTGGGCAAGGAGGTGCTCATGTACTCTGAGAACAAAGTGAGAAAGGCAGGCTTTGAAGAACAAATATACTGATGGTTTAAATCTGTCCAAGCTGGGAGGTAAAACCCCTTCACAAACATTAACAACTCTTCTGAAATGCAGTCCTTAGTAGGACAGAAGGGACTTTCATTTTCACATGAAATGAGTAAGTAGCTGAGTAATCCTTTGTTTCCTATGTTCTTCTATATTATGAGGCTTGTACTAGTAAAGCTCAAGAGGATAAGTTTTCAATCAAGTAAGTGCCAGCAACCGGTGTTGGCTGCATAGAGTTGCAAAAAATTCAGTGCACTGAGGGGACCTGTACAGTGAGAGGTAGATGCCTGAACATAACTTTTTCTGTCTTCTGCAGAACTGTGTATATTATGTATAGCAGAACAACATTATTTTTCACAACATATTCCTGTTAAGATATTGGTCCTTGTAAATTATCGGAGAAGGCGACAAGATGCTTGTGTTGCTAAGACAGGGTGCATAGGTCCTGCCTAAGGAAAGATTGCTCTGAAACATCTTGACGTGTTTGGGAAGTTTCAGGTGTTTTGCACCTTGTTCAGTAAAGGCATACTATTTTGTGTGTGGTGCACTCTTGTATAAAATCATCAGCCTTTTCAGTTCATCCTAGCAAGGATCTGGTGTTGGGACTGTATGCTATGGCTGTGCCTTCAGTGTGGCTCTGGCAGGAGTCCCTGGCTTTGCTCAGATTCCTTCCACTGACTGATGCCCTTTTCCTCCTCTGGAGGAGGAGGTGTCTGCAGAAACAAGCTCTCTTCCTGCAGCCCAGCCATTCCTTAGTCGTCAGCCCTGTGAAATCCATAAACAAAATATTGCCTGCTGATTTCAAACCTGCTTTGTGCAGCACAGCAGCAGACACCCTTGGTGCAAGATGTTTTAGCTCCAGCTGATAATTCTGCTCCATTGATTTTTACATTTGATTTGGAAAGAAGGACTGGCTGCACTACATACATAGTCTAGCTCCTGTCGAGAGCAGTGAGAATGCTGGTGCAGAAGAGCAGTGGCTGTTGTGCCTTGTGCTTTTATACTTTTTCTTTAATAATAATAAATTCATTTTCAGGAAAGAAAATAAACCTGATAGGGCCCTGTTAATGGGTTTTCAATGGCTTTATAAGGCAGGGCATATGTTGCTTTAATTCTTCCCATTCCAGCTCTTTCCAGCTCTTTCCTAAGCTGTAATAGTAATTATCTTTTTGGGGTGCTTATGATATTCATAACATGAAAGCACATAACTTTCCACACAGAAGAGCTCCCTCACCTCCCAGTGGGATAAACCCAGGGATGAAGAACCTTGACCACTGTCACAAGGCTGACCCTCCAAGAACAATCGATTTATAAATGTGCTTGAACCTTGGGTGACCTGAATTACAGCAGCAAGTATTACAAGCTGGGACATCTGGTGGACAATAAAACTTTTTTTTTTATTATTTGTTTTTACATGAAGCAGCTGTACTTGAGCAGATGACCAGGGGCTGTGCAATCAAAGTGTGAATAGCTGAATTAGCAAATTATATTGGGCTTCTTAAGCACTTATTTGAATGCTGCATGCTCTTTTTTAATTTTGCTTTATTAACATCTACCAAAAACACAGCAGTGTTGGCATTACGGTTATTAGTGACTTATTTGCTTCATTAAAATTTACAGCACGTTTTACATTCACCATCTGGGACAGCTTCTCCCGTTTATGGTTAAAATGTAACTTAAATTCAGGCCTAAAATAAAATCCAGTCTAAAATAAAAGATTTTATAGATAAAACTCTTTCTTTGGATGCCAGTGTTGTCTCTTTTTGCTGGTGTGCAAACAGAATTCTGTTTTGCTCAGTTACTGTGGTACAACTTAGTGCTAGGATACAGAAAAATATTTCTGCTTTCAATAAAAGATGTTGTACATAAGGAAAAGGTCAATCATGCTATTAGTTGGAAAGCTGCAGCTTATGGAGTATGGTTGGGATGGGGATTATAGACTACACAGAGGGACTTCAGACTAAAGGACCTTCTGGGTCACTGAGTCTAAATCCCTGCAATTGCAAGTAACTACCTTGGATAATCCCCTTCCAAAGGACCAGAGCAAGAATAAGCAGTGCAAAAGAAATGGGAGTGTGGTGAGAGGCAGCACATAGGAGCATGGCTCTGAACTGGAGCTGTTTCCAGAGTTGTGTTGCTTTGCTCCTAAATAATTTCAAAGCATTGCCAGAGTATGGTTTCACATAATTGCATATGCGTAGCTTTTAATTCTTCCTTCTTTTTCCTGCTTTGCTTTACTGTTGAGTAGTGAGGACGGGAACACATTTTCTTATTGTGGTGGTTTGACAGGGTCTGGCATTTTGGGTGTGGTAGGGGCCAAAAAGATGGCTCCTATAAAAAGCTGCCAGAAGCTTCCACAGCCACCCAGCAGAGCCAGTCTCTGATGGCTCCTGAAGATGGACATGCTGCATACCACAGCTGGGCCAATTAAGGAAAAAGGTAATGCCTCTGTGACAACATATTTAAGTAGGAGACACAGTAGTATGCATGCACATGCCATGTAGTTGTAGATAGGCAGGGGAGAAGGAGTACAGCATGTAGAAGAAACAATAAATATGGACACCAGCAAAGTCAGCCAAGAAGAGGGAGGAGGAGGTGCTTCAAACATCGGAGCTGAGACATCTCCGCAGCCTGTGGTAAGGACTGTACCAATGCAGTGTTCCCCTGCACCCTGAGGTCCATAAAGGAGCCGAGATCCACCCCACGACCGAGCAGGAGGGGGTGAACTCCTTCAGGAGGGACTTTTGGTCTGGTGGCAGGCTGATGCAAATAATGAGGCCTTTGCTCCTGGGAACTAAAGGAGTCATTTGAGTTAAAAAAGC